>MU617110.1:0-22953 GCA_025201705.1 Dissophora ornata
CAATTACAGCCTTTTTTTGCGACGGCCAGAGTTACGATGTTTACTTGACCCACCTTCTGGGTTTGCGGAAGAGTTGGTGCCCTTTTGACGCAGAGGGATTTCTACACATGCGAGATAAAACGCGCCTGGCTTTGACCTCCATTGATTCTTCCTCGGTGGAGGACTGTCCCTAGCCTTTGAAGATTCCTTATTCTGGTGGGTATATGCAAGCCTCCTGGTTGACTCTAGATTTCTACTTCCTTCAATCTTCCGAGCTGCTAAAGCCTTCATATCGTTGCCTTCGTCCTTTAATGCAGTGTCTGGTGCTGTTAATGCGTCCCCCTGTCTGAAACTCTCATAGTCGTTAGTATTAGAGTCGGATGGAGGACTGGATATTGACCGTTCCGTGCCGGGAGATCGTGAACCTGGTCCATACATTGGCTGCTTTGTTTGGCGGGGACTGTGGCGAGATGTACGATTGTTCCTCGACAATGGATCAGATGCATGTGTGGATCTTTGAGATTGCTCAATGAGAGATGTCACCAGTCGTTTTGGGATAGTAAGTGGTCTTCGAGCAAATGGCTGCTGACCCCAGGGGTGTGCTGGATAGACGAGAAGGTGAAAGTCGTCCTCGGTGTCGAGAGAGTCTTGCGGTGGCGCTTGCATGGAGTTGGAACTATTCTCCTGCTTCTTGTCCTAATGAAAGTGGGGGGGATTTAACCCAGCAAAACGACGGGTTCGTCGTTAAATCTGGGAAATCAGAGTCATCGAACTGTCCTGATGATTCCTTTTTCGCATGCGACTCGGAAGATTACAGCTTCATGCTTTCCTTACTCGTCATTACCTGTGTCGATCCCAAGTCAGGAAAACTAAAAGATGATGCCGTGTCCTCCTCATGCAGGTGGTGGTGGTGTGTCTGTGATAAATCCCAATGGGCAAGCAGGGCATCATTTACTTCTGCATCTGCATTGTCGACATGAGTCAGCGCTGATTCCTGAATGGGCGGCTCATTTTCTCCCGGGCTGGACATTGTCAACTTCCAGATGATGAACAATAGAAGATTATGAAAAACAAGTTCACAACACTCTCTTCATTTTTTTTTATTATTATTATTGACAGCCTAATAAGCATCTGAGCAACAAAAGTCGTTCGACGGGCCCGATCTTCATAAAGACTTTTGCCTCATTCGCACACTATCGCGTTGAAATGACCCATGCACACCCACTGCACAAGAGCACATTCTCAATCCCACCAGATAATTTCCATCCTTTAGATCTATTAATTTTTTTTTGGTTCCATGTACACTCTCAAAAGCCGCTCAGTGCAAGTTGGTTTGGTTGGGTTTTTTTATGTATTTCTACAGAAAGAAAAACAGGCTATGATGTACAATTGGGTGGGGTGGGTGGATGGGTGTTGTTGTTTGACAAAAGAAAAAGAAACGAATGGGTCCAGACTTCCTGAACGTCGGTGGAGGACTTGAACTTATTAAAACAAACGAGCGAGTTGGGTTGGTCGGAAATTATAAAACAGGTTGTCGTTCAAGGGCGCACAGGACCGAGGGGTTGTTTTGGTGTATGTGGTGCGCGTCTTTACTTGGAAGAGGTGTACTTGGTGACAGCCTTGGTGCCCTCAGAGACAGCGTGCTTGGCGAGCTCACCGGGGAGGATGAGGCGGACAGCAGTCTGGATCTCGCGCGAGGAGATGGTGGAACGCTTGTTGTAGGCAGCGAGCTTGGAAGCCTCACCAGCAATGCGCTCAAAGATGTCGTTGACGAACGAGTTGAGGATAGACATGGCCTTGTTGGAGATTCCAGTGTCGGGGTGAACCTGCTTCAAGACCTTGTAGATGTAGGAGGAGTAGGTCTCCGAGCGGGTCTTCTTGCGGCCCTTGCCACCCTCAGACTTGGTCTTGCGCTCCTTCTTCTCAGACGAGGCAGCGGTCTTGGCGGGGGCCTTGCCTCCGGTGGAGGGCTTCTTCTCGGCAACGGACTTTGGTGGCATGTTGATACGATGTAGAGTGAGGGGGGGGAAAGAGATCTGTGAGGTTGAGGATAGTTGGAAAGGAAGAGGGGAAAAAAAGAGAGAAATGGGAGCGGAGGAAGAGTGGGACGTCTTATATATAATTTGAAGGTGCGTAGTCCGCAGTGGGATGGGATGAGGAGACAATAAAAAAAAAATAAAAAAGAGAAAAAAAAAAAAGAACAAAAGAAAAGGCGCGGCAAAAAAAAAAAACCAAATAAATTTAAAATTAGGGGGGACGCGCAAAAAAAAAATACCAGAAAATGATTTTTCGTTTTTGATTTTTTTGAATTTGGGGAGAGGAAAACGCGTTAAGTTAAGTTTCGCTGGGTGTGCGCTCTCTAAGTGCAAAAATTTCATTTCACGGGGTTTTCGTCAAATTTGGCGAAATGCCCAAAAAAAATTGAGGCCACACTCGCGCGTCCTTTTTTTGTTTTAAAAAAAAGACAGTCCCCCCATGGACGCTCCCAATCCATCTAACCCGTTCCCATATAAATATAAACCGACGTTTCGCTGTTCTTTCCTTTTCTTTTTTCCCCTTCCCCCCCCTTTCTGTTCACCTCACCGCAACTCTTTCTCTTGCACCTTACTCTCGACCGCTTGATTCAGCTGCTCGATTCGAACAACCTTCCCAACTCTTTTTCATTTCAACAAAAAAACCTCATTCATAATGTCTGGCGGCAAATCCGGTGGCAAGTCTGCTTCGGCTCCCAAGAACTCGACCTCGCGCTCTTCCAAGGCCGGTCTTCAGTTCCCCGTTGGTCGTATCCATCGCCACCTCCGCAAGGGTAACTATGCCCAGCGTGTCGGTGCCGGTGCCCCCGTCTACCTCGCCGCTGTCCTCGAGTACTTGGCTGCTGAGATCCTCGAGTTGGCCGGTAACGCCGCTCGTGACAACAAGAAGTCCCGTATCATTCCCCGCCACTTGCAGCTCGCCATCCGCAACGACGAGGAGTTGAACAAGTTGCTCGGACACGTCACCATCGCCCAGGGAGGTGTCTTGCCCAACATCCACGACTCCCTCTTGCCCAAGAAGACCAAGAAGGGTGGTGCCCCCTCCCAGGAGATGTAAAGGAGCTCCAGCAAAGACTAAACTCAGGACACTCAGCTACTCAGTGTCTACCCTCTTTAGCGTTGCCTCCTTTTCTTTTCTCTGCACAGTTTCCTCTTGTATTTCATACATACCTCCACAAACATCTCTGGAACGTCATCAGTCCTGGATCAAATCTGCCCTCGGCCCGACTTTGACTATTTTTCGTTTCTATCGAGGATCTCCTGTCATGAAGGAGCCAGGATGTTTGTTCAAACCCATTCCTTTCCCCTTCAACCTTGCGATCATTATTTGTACATAATTTTATAATAAACTTCTGACTATAGAAACGAACGCGGATCATGGCTCTTTGCTTCATTTTTTCAGATGATGGTTCACATGGAATTCAACAAAGCGAAACAAGCCAACAAAACAAAGCAGGACAGGCAATGATATGGACACAGCAGAGTTTGCATCAAAAAAAAGCCAATCAACATTTGAGCAGCCTTTTTTATTATTGTTCACAAGCAAGGCAGCGATCTATTACACTTGAAGCTCAGCCAGTCTCTTCTGGAGCTCCGAGATCATATCCGAGCGAGCATACTCCAAACCTCCTTTCTGGGACTCGTCCTTGGTTCGCATATCCTTGATCTTCACCACGCCGTTTGCAATCTCCTCTCCACCCACAATGACTGCAAATGGGATCATGTCGCGGTCGCAAACATCCCACTGATTCTGTGTCCTGGGCTTCAACTTGTACGCAAACTCAGCCTTGATGCCTGCATCCCAAAGCTCGGTACAGATTCTCATTCTCTCCTCGACAGGGACGCCGCCCAGACCAACAACATACACCTCGACCTCATTGCTCTTGATCTGGTCCTTCTGCTTCTGCATCAGGATCGAGAACACACGCTCGACACCGATCGAGATACCAACACAAGGAATCACCAGGTTGGGCTGTCCCTTCTTGTTCGTTCCAGAGAACATGCCGACCAAGTTGTCGTAGCGACCGCCCGCTGCCACAGATCCAACACCGACAGTACTTTCATCCAGCTCATCCGTTCCCTTCTTCACCTTTGCGCGCGCCTTTTCGCCATTGGCCAGGGCTAGAAGAGTCGATAAAATGGAGTGTCAATCGTGAATATTTTATCCGCTGTGGATATCTTGAAGAGATGTCCCATTTTTTTTTCTTTGGTTACTTACTGGGAGGAGCCGATCCCTCGAGGACAGCCTCGTAAATCAATCCAGTGTAGTAATCCAGACCACGGGCAAGTGACAGATCGAAAGATGTGTGGCGGGTAACATTCAGTACATTCAAGTACTTGAAAAGCAGTGCCATATCATCCAGGCCTTCCTTTGCTCGGGCGTTTGCTCCTAGCCTAGCGTCACTGTAAAGACGCTCCAGCAACTCCTCGCCACCTAGTCAAGGATAAACCAAATAGGACAAGAAAGAAACCATGCGCGTCAGAAGACAGTCGTAGGAGAATACGGTTGATATCCTGGTCCGCTTCCCTGATCAATTGCTAAGCACTGCAGGGCACTCGAGCCACACATACCCTTCAGTTGCACATATTCTCCAATGCGATCAGCGGCCTCGGGATCCAGCCCCTTTTCCTCCGTCATTTCCTTGCGAACTTCATCCCAAGGCAACTTGTCTAACTTGTCAACCGCAGAGGAAATCGTACGGATCTTATCGGCAGGAACACCGCAAACCTCAAAGATACCGTCCAAAATCTTGCGATGGTTCATCTTGATCGTAAAGTCGCCCAAGTCCAGTGCGGTCAAGCACTCGGATAAGACTCTCAGGCATTCACTGTCAGGGAGCATGGCATCGTACGTTCCTGCAATATCAAAATCCTAATAGATGATGTAAGAAGGGGTTGATTGGAGCAGAGCCTGTGTTAAACTAAACGCATGTCTTCTGTCAACATTTCAATAGATCTAAGCCAGGACCTCCACTTACGCACTGATAAAACTCTCTCATGCGACCCTTAGTCATGGCGGGCTGATCACGGCGATAGACCTTGGCAATCTGGTAGCGCTTGATGTTCTGGTACTCTTTGCCGTTCATAGCGAGGAAACGAGCAAAGGGAACGGTCAAATCGTAGCGGAGGGAGCACTTTTCGCCTCCCTGATCCTCGAGATCGTAGATAAGCTTGCTGTCCTCGCCGTACTTCCCAGAGAGAATCTCCTTAAGCTCGAAGACTGGGGTATCAATGGTGATGCCTCCGTGCTTCTTAAATACTCCAATAATAGTCGAAAAGATCTTTTCGCGAACAGCCATCTCCTGTGGAGTATAGTCTTTGGTGCCCTATTCAACGCAATCAAGAAAATTAAAATGCTGCAGCCCGCCACAATGAGTCACAGACCTGTGCTGCAACCACACATCCAATTATAGATGTGGAAACGGCTGTACCTTGGCATTTTTGAGCGTGAAGCCGCCCTTCGCTTTCTTATCTTCTGATTTGGATGCTGCTGGGGCCGGTGCGGAGGTGGCATCCGCGGGCGCCAAAGCGTCCCGCTCGGCCTTGAGGGCCTTGAGAGTTGCAACTTCGGCAGCGATCTTGCTAGCGTTAGCCTTGGAGGACTTGAGGGAACGGACAAGCTCGCCCTGCTCTGTAATTTTCTTGTCGATGTCTTCCATGGTAAGGGATTTGAAGGAAGGAATGGGGCGATGGGTGATGAAAGAGTGAATAGCGATTGTCTTTCATGGCCAGGAGTATTTTTGTCATTCCAATTGTTGTTGGTGGCTTGGGTTTTATTCACTCCCTTCATACATTTCGTATATAACATGGGTCAGATACAGCCCAACACATTCCAGAAAGGGAACGCGGGCCTACGGTCAGCGATGACCATGCCTGCGTCACCCTGAGTCTTGCCTAGGCATCCACAGCAGGATGCAGGCCCTTGCGGTCAGAGTAAAATTCCAGCTTGCTTGCTGTTTTCAGAATAGCGTCCTTTCGCGGACCCGAGTATGCAGCTAGTAACTGTGGGTATCGTTAATAAGGGGGACAATCGAGTCATGTTAGAACGTTCAAAACACTGTATCGAAGCATAGGATGAAAAAGCAATTACGGCGTTTCTCTTACAGATAAAAACTCGCGACGGGAGGTTTCAAAGTCTAGGAGGCTCAGATAGCGATCCAGCCGTTGCTCCAAGTCGTCGAGTTGACCAGGATATCGCACAACATACTGCGCCGCGTATGCTAGCTTCTCCCGATCTGACCGCGCCTTTTTCATGATCTTGAAAAGATCCACCGGCTTAGGCTCAGGTGTAGATCCCGCTACGTTTTCTTGTAGGGCTTCATCGGCGATCGCTTCGTCCGACGGAAAGGGCGAGGGGCTGTTAAGGCGCGAATCAGAAACATCGGGCTTGGTCCAAGTCTTTGGCAGGGCCGAGGTAACGTATGTCCTCTCTGGCAAAGGGCTTGGCTTGCCCACCATCTTGCCCTGGTTGAAAATAATGCCAATGATAGATATACAGCATACGGCCAGTTGCAGCTCAGTTGTCAGTTCTTTCACAATATACGGTTGCGATCATTATAGGATACAGCTCAAGCCCGCTCTGTATAACACACCCGACATCCTCGCCCAAGTACCTTGCGCTTTCGAAGCCGTATCCACCGCCGCCGACGAGCAAAAGAACGAAATACTTCATAGTTGCCATGCCAAGGTGATCCATGAAAAGTCATGGCATATTCCCAGCCATCCTCGTCCACATCGCCGGTCATGTCGACAAGCCAACTCTTGTGGACCCACTCCCAACTTGGGTCAGGTACCGCGAAATCTGAGGTGTCCATTGCCGACGTTTTAAAGTCCTGATTGGTCCATTCGTCCGGATCCACTGGCAACAAAGACTTGGAGCTGAAATTTGGAGTGCCTAGGAAAAATGCGCCTCGCTGGTGCTGGTATAAAATCTCGTACACAAAGTCTCCTTCCGGCTCTGGGTCCTTGGAACTTTTGAAAAAACGTCGATCACTAGGCGTGGTCTGGGCATCCACGACCTTAGGCAGCCCGATCTCAATCAACATTGTATCTTTCTTTGGAATCTGGATCTTTGAAGAATTTCCTGCTTCAGTATCGACAGTAGCGTCTTGGGTGGCGTCGATGCCCCCAGAGTTGCCGCTACTAGTAATTTCGACGGAGGTGCGCTGCTCTTGATCGCCAGACAAAGGAACTTCAGCCTCAGCTTGGTCTTTTCTAGACTGGTCCAGCGCATCATCGTCTTGACGATGGGGCTTAGCGACGCCCCACCGCATAACATGCATCACGGAAAGAGAATGCATCATTTGTTTAATCTTCTCTGCAGCTCTCTCCTCTTCCTTTTGAGCCTCGTCCTTGGATAGTTGTTGGACTGCATGAACTAGGTCGCCCATGGGCATATCTGAGGCTTGGTTGGCTTCGTTGCTTCCGTGGGGCATTGCGGGGGCACTGTATTGATTGTCACTCTGCTGGATTTCATGGTGTCTATCTTGATCTGACGTATGATGCTCCCCTGCGTCAACGGCGTGTGATAGTGGCGACGTCGTTGGATATTCTACCCCAGGTTCCATTGTTGACCCGGTACCTCCAGCAGGGCTACCAATGGCAGCGACATCAGCTGTAGTGGTTGCACTAGTGCTCGCTGTGGCGAGAGCGCTGCGCGCAAGGGAGCTGTCGGGGAACATGAAGAGTGTATGGTGGTCGTTGTGCAAACAGTGCAACGACCTTCATGTTCCACGAAAAAAAAAAATGTGACGTCATTTTTTTGGTTTTCGCCCAGGAGACGCCACGAATGCACTCCATCATCAGACGAATGCACCCCATCATCAGACTCCATCACACGGACAAAACTTACAAGTAGGCGCGCCAACCAGCCAAACAGACAGAAGCTAGACAGCCAATCAGGACAACATCAGCAGTAAAACGCGGCCAACACTTCAACGACAAAACACCTCCCCAGTACACTTCAGGAACGTCAATGGTCAATCTTACCCTCTACACCGTCAAGGCTGTCGTGATGCTCGATAGCGAAGGCGGGCGTGTCCTCGCGAAATATTTTGGCGCAGACTACGCTTCCGCCAAAGATCAGAAGGCTTTCGAGAAGGGTCTGTACGACAAGACCAAGCGCGCGCCTCATGGGGAGATCCTGCTGTTCGATAACCAGGTTGTCCTCTACCGCTTCCACGAAGACGTCTTTTTCTACATCGTGGGTATGCCAGAGGAGAATGAGGCCATGCTCCTGATTATCCTGAATGCCTTCTCAGACGCCGTCTCAATGCTTCTCAGGTATGGGTATTTCGAACATGGATGCTGCGAGCGATCTTTGGCGACTGTCTTTTCTCCCTTCAAATCCTTCAATCTAGACTAACGTTACGTACCGTCAATGTCGTTGTCCTTTTATAGGCACCAAATTTCAAAGCGAGTTATTTTGGAGAACCTGGACCTTGTCGTGTTGGCTCTGGACGAGACGATCGACGAAGGGTAAGCGGATCGCAGTATAGAAAAAAATATACGACTACGGAGACATGATCACGCTTCTAACAATGGATCTTCTGTTCTATTCTTGATTGCAGCATTGTTCTGGAGACAGATCCGTCGGCCATTGTGGCTAGAGTGTCAAAACCAAGAGAGAACCTATCGGACGTGCCATTGTCAGAACAGACGTTGATCCAAGCCTATCAAACCGCCAAGGAGAAGTTTGGAACGGCACTGCTGAAGTAGAATACCCTCGATATGTTCACCCAGGCGCGCAGAATAAAATAGCACAAGTATTACAATTGAAGTGCGATGATCGTCTGTGTCGGCCAAATATCGAGAGTACATATCACGTGCGGGGAGTCGACTTTGAAGTACATGCATCATCCAATACCGTGTGCGTGTGATATGGTTTACTCGATGTCCCCCTTGCAGTTGTCGATGGCAAGAAGATCCCTACAATCTCTTCTGAACACCTTCACCCAGCATTTCTCGTTTCTTTCGTTCGCGCCAAAAGTCCCCATTCTTCGGCATCTCTTCCCCCGATCGAGCCAGATCTTTCTTTTTATCTCGTTGTGAAGAACCGACAGACGTCACTAACGCGAAGGAGCACTCCATTAACTCCCAGACTCCATTTCCCCTCCTTACCCGCACGCTACCATGGGTGTCTATTCTACACGCGATAACGCCGGAAGTGGCTACTCGGCCACGTCTCTGTACTTTTACCTCTCGCTGTCCGGTCTGGGACTCGTGGGCCTGTACATGCTGCTGACAGGGTCTGGAGAACAGTTCGATGTTGGCAATTTTCTCATGAGTATCAGCCCTCACATGTGGTCCCTCCTGGGCATCGCTCTCTGCGTAGGCCTCAGCGTTGGAGGAGCTGCTTGGTAAGCTGCCGGATACACGGACATGTGTTGGTTGTTTGATGTGATGCTAGCGCAAGGGAACGGGGTTAATACATATACCCTTGCACTCCATACTGCTTTTCTGTTGGTGCCATAACCGTGTCGTCTGGACTATCGACTTATCCGTCTTGACATTCCTATGATTTGACGCAATGAACAGGGGAATTTTCATTACTGGCGCAAGTTTGGTAGGAGGCGGAGTACGCGCCCCAAGAATCGTCACCAAGAACTTGATCAGGTAACAATAACAATGGCTCTTGATGTCCCTTTCCAAAGTCAGGAGTGAGGAGGGGGCAGGATCTGTACACGTCAAATGATCGATTATTACTCCTTGGCTGAGATGACACTGTTGTGATCTAAATTATAGTATTATTTTCTGCGAGGTCGTCGCCATCTATGGCCTCATCATGGCTATCGTCTTTTCAGCCAAGCTTAACGACGTTCAGAACGACGCCATCACCTCTCCAGAGATGTACTATAAAGGTAGGCGTTGCCCAAAGAACCTCTAATCCGTGTCCAGGGCATGTTGAAGCCACATGAATTTACGTACTCAATGGCGTTTTTGTGTCGCCCTTTAGGCTATGCACTTTTTTGGGCAGGACTGACTACTGGACTCTGCAACATGGTGTGCGGCGTGTCTGTTGGCATCACCGGCAGCAGCGCTGCATTGGCCGATGCACAAGATGGACAGCTTTTCGTCAAGGTTCTGGTCATTGAGATTTTCGGAAGTATTGTCGGCCTCTTTGGGCTGATTGTTGGGCTGCTGGTGGTAAGCAGAATTGTGGAGCGAGCACATCGTAACCGTTTGCTCGTATTATATTCTGTTGATACGGATTGCATCATTTAGTGATCATTAACACGTCTTTTTTTCCTTTCTTTTTTGTATTCACGTAGAGCGGCAAGGTCGCCTAAATACACGGTGTACCTGGGGGGAAAAAATGCAGGGGATGCGTAGAATCGACTCTTATATCACTCTACAAAAATAAAGTCGGTTTCTCTATTAACAATGAATCGCCTGGAGCCAAGTTCGACAGGGGTCAAATAGACCAGGGTGTGTCTATAAATGGGCTTTTGCTATCGACTGTTGAGACTTACAGAGACGACCACCAGCCAAAGATGGCTTCCTCGACCTGTTCCCACGTCGACATCTCTCCAATCTCAGGGACACATCGCACAAGATGCGCGCTTAGTCCCTCACTGGGCCACAGCAGAACATGCCACATGCACCGCCTAGCCAGTCTCGCACCGACGCTCAACGGTGCATTTATCTTACTCAAAGACCTCCAGTACTCCAACAGGAACGAGCACAGACCCAGATCTTGTCTGCAGTTCAGGATGGTGATGAATACCGAAACAATGTCGATCAAGGGGTCTCCTTGGAAGACTGCATCACCAAAGTCGATTAACGACGTTGGCTGGAACGCTTGCTGTCCGATCTGCGGCGATGTCACAGGCTCGACCGGCGGACTCTTCTCGTTGCTGACAGCTCCTGGAATTGTTTGAGCAGGTCCCAGACGCCCAAGAATGTTTCCAGGGTTGACGTCCCCATGTATGATTGTCGCCACTGGATCTCCTCTTGCCGGATCAAACACCTCCTTGGCGTCTTTCGGTAGATAATCCGGTAGAGATTCTAGAAGGTGTTTTGGGAAAGCACGCCATCGGTAATGCTTCGCGACGGCAGATTGAAGACTCTGAGCAACGTACGGAACCGATTCTCGACCGCTGCTTGGCGTGTGGCCATGGTCCCTCTCTGCCAAGAATGCCGGATCCAGCGTATGAAAATCTATCGCCCAACATTAAATTGAGGTCCGCAAGTTAAAGACTCTTCCAAAATGAGGGTCGCTGACAGGCTTTTGGATACAATGGAACGACTGACATACATTGTAGCACGCGCAGGATAGGAAGCAATAGGTCGACATATCCGCTCTTGTCCTCTGGCATGTACTCCTTTGCCGCTACCAGCTGTGAATCAGAGGTGCGTTCACTGGATTCTTGACAAAGCTCGTTCTCCATCACGACATAAGGCCACCGCCAGTCCAAAGGTGCCGCCTGATCAGCATTCAATAGATATCCATATCCTAGCATCTTTGGAGATGACAGTACGTGGTGCTGGGCCCTAGCCTCTGCAGTATCGAGGAGAATTAAATTCGATCTGACTTCAGAAAGGAAGGATTCGTGGCCGTCGTGAAAGGGCGTGAAGAACTTTACAAACCAGGCACTGGATAGGAAGCACTAAAAGTCCTCAAATTGATCACAAAGTGGGTCAGAGGTTATCAAGGCCAACCATTGACAAACAGAGGGGGCCATGGTGCATACCAGATTCTGTCCAGCGCGTATGAGGGTAATTTCCATAGGATCGGCGTTGTTAATGTGGTGCTGAAGAACGTGCCTCACTCTCTCCTGCCATTTGGGCAAGGAGTCTGGCGAACTGGGCTCCAGCCATGACGTCTGCCGTTTGAGTTGAGCCAAAAGCTGGTCTTCTGGAGAAGACTGGATAGCTAGCGCCAGGTCTGGTCGCAGAGCAGGCAATTCTCGAGCAATAGCCTCCCACCGTTCAACCTTTGATATTCCAGAAAAAATAAAAGAGATTACTAAACCTGCCAGGAAACAAACCCCCATCCACGCTGTGTAGAAGATGGACTTACCTGCACAGTCTCGTTTCTGTTCATACGCAAAGCCCGCTTGACTTGGCAAATATTGGTTTCATCTGCAAAGTTTTGGGTGACGGCAACGGTGTCATCCAAGTTCAGGACCATATGCCACCATCCTGAAGGCACGTATATGGTTTGACTGGGATGCGGAAGGAGAGCGTTAAATTAACACGATACTTGGAACAATATACACTTGATATCAAAGACAGAAGTTTGACGAGTCATATACGTACCCAGGATGCTGGACAATCTCTATCGGACGCACTTCAGGGGAGAGAAATGGGTACACGTCCAGATACCATTCAACAGATGACATTCGTTTGGGAGAAGTTGGGTCGTGGCCCGGAGGGACCATATGAGGAGGGTATCTTTGCACATTGAGTGTAAAGTGAGAACGACGTTAATTTCGGCAACCGCAAGTTACTTTGGACGCGGCGGGACACTTCAATAGAGTTATCTATTCACTTACAAGGCCCAGCGCTTATGTCCAGACAAGAGTGTGTTCCAGGCTATGGCAGATTCGTGAGTAAGTTGGGCCGGCCTGGTAATAGAAAAACGTACATAGAGGCAATAAAGCACACCAAAGCTTACCGGACGTCCCTGACGGGTCAATGTGCCATGGTGCCCCTGTTCGCTGAGGCCCGATCAGTATCCACCGATATGGCGGCCTGGCATCCTCCTTCAGCAGCGAGAAAAAGTCGACTTTGAAATACATTGGAACCTGTCAAGAGGAAAGGGATAGAACAGCATCAGGACTCTCAGCTCTCCTGCTTTGATCCACGTCATATCGACAGAGGCATCTCGACTACTTCGTTAGCTTGCCTCATAAGCTGTTCCCATCTCCGGGACAATATCAGCAAAGCGCGGGTCGAACAAGTACAGCGGGTCTTGATCCCTGTTGTATCGAAGGTAGTGCAGAAAGTCCTTGAAGCACAGATCAAAGCTAGGTACCGTGTTGCTATCGATATTTGACACTCGAAAGAGAGTGTTTCCATGCTTCAAATAGGGTTTTAGACAAAGGTGTTGGTTTTCCAAAAAAAAAAAAAAATGGACCGTCTTGAAGCAATTGCATCTTGGGTATACCTTTGCTGCAAGCGCATCCAATGTCCACTGCTCCCAGGCTGGCCACAGATCAACTCCCGAGTTTTGAACCATGACTGGTCTGTTTGGGTATGCGTAGCGTCGGTAAAATGTCACACTGTCGAGATCTTGATAATTCTCGACAGGGATGGTTGGGTTGACTGGCCGGTTACCTCCGATGGCGGGAGTGGGAGGCATAGGCGGAGGAGGATAAAAGTGGCCAAAGTACATGCTACTTCGAAGCCACTGCTGGTGCAGATAGTCGGAGGAGACTCCTGTGTATTGTCCACAGGTGTCCAGTATGGAGAAGGCAGGAAGGAGGGGAAATGAGGGGGCTGGAGTGCAGAAGGTCATGATCGAGCACAGCGACCGTGACTGATTGCGTACCTTGGATCTGGGTAGGGCGCGTGACAAGAGGGTGGATCGAGCATGCTTCGTCATGCTCTGGGCCGGGAAAGAGGTAGGTGAGGAGCCAGCTGCCTCGATAGACGAGTCTGGTAGACCTGCGCCCCCGCTTTGCAAAAAACAATCGACGCCATAACAGATCGTTGCGCGCAAAGATATGAAGATAGCGCGAGACCTGCGAAAGCAAACAAAGGTCCTAGATAGCGCGATTGTCAAAGAGAATCAACGCACGGTCAGGTCGATTCTGCAGGGTTGGGCAAGGACAGGGGCAACTAACCACGAGCAAGGTCGCCTGGCAAGCCAGGGGGATTCACGTGGACTAACCTTGGGTGTCAGCAGTGTCAGGATCCCTTCTATTATCAGAGAGTCAGGCAGTAAGTGGAAGAAACCCAGGCTAGACTCTCTTGTAGCCATGGGCAAGGGTGTGCTGCTCATTAGGATGTGAGAGTTGATGTGATCGGGAAGAGTTGGATGGAGGAGCGCAATGTTTGCATTGCAGCTGCAAGGTCGATGAAAATGGGCTTTTGGGATTGGGCTGGACAGGGCTGTGAGGCGGTGGTAAAACAACGTCGTTCGATTTCGCATGCTGAACCGCGGCCTTTTAATAACAGCTATTTACTAATAACAGATCCTCTATGACGCCCCAGGGCCCCATGGTTGACTTGAGTAGCTTGCTGCTGGTGACCCCAGACTTTGACTGGAGAGTGATCTATGGTCGAGCGACATCCCGTGGTGAATGTGTCCGGCCCCTGCTGTTGCTGCACCCACCCCTCCTCCTCCTCCTCCTGCTCCTCCTCCTCCAGGACTTGTAATTGCTGCCGCCCCGCCATGATGAGGTCCATGGCCTGCCAATTGTCCATGTGCCTGCTCCTCCTTGGGCCGCTCGATGTCAGACAGCTTTGCGATCCAACAATCCAGAAAAGGCTCTACCTCGTCTGTCACTAACCGCGCCTGCTCGCATGAGATCCTCACGCCCCTCGCCTTTTCTTCAATCGTCGATCCGTCGCCTGTCAAGGCCAGGTATCGTAGCTCCCCAATCCTGTCCATCTCAAAGGCCTTGGGTTCCAGGGACTGTGCATAGTGACACTGCTCTCGCCAGAACCTGATAGCCTCCTTGACTTCCCCTGCCAAGTATAGTAGCCTGTTGTTGTTGAATGGGATCCCGCTCCGTGAAGGGGTGCCATTGACGGCGGTTGGTTTTGTGCTGTCCTGCTGAAAATCCCTATGGCCAGCCGCCTTTTCGTGATGCCCGTTTAACGCCGCGACATTCTTGGATCCGACATGACCTGCTCGGCTGGGTGATATGGCTCCGAGAGGAGATGCGGCGTTAGGAGGCGCAGTGCCTCTGGCGAGCAAAATGTCGACTTGGTTAAGGAGAGCCATTCCTGTGCGATCGACGTGTTGGTATGACTGCAGGGCATGATCTCGAACGTAGAGCACTAGACTGGTCAACTTGTCAGTCCTGTCAAACTGTCGAAAGAAGGATGGGTAATCCTGATCCACGTACCACGCGCAAAGCGCCAAAGAGCGGCGAATATACCGGAAAAGAAGAGTGCGGAAGGTGTTGTGGTCCACAATGAGCTTTGTCAATTTCTGATCGAGCTGCTCCTGATCGATCGCCGCCACACTGGTGGCTGTCCTACCGTCCAGCGACATTTAGTCACTGTGTGCGTGTTTCTGTGCTGAGCTGCTGCTGGGCTCGTGGGAGGGGCTATTGTGCGAGCGCTGTGCAGGGAAGACCGGTTTACTGATCAGGGTCAAGACGGATCTGGAGAGCAATGGATTACAGACAAGCACAGGTTGGAATCAGGCTGTTTGGTGAGGACACTTTGCGACAGGGATTCCGCCGAGATTGCTCGTACAACTGGGCGGATTGCTGGTGGCTGCGTGTGATCGATACTGGTGCTTGACTACGGCTCGGCGTTTGTTGCGTTTGGTCGCCGACTGTGAGTATGTGGGTCTAGACCAGTCCTGTCCACTACTGTTGATTCTGTTCTTGGTGGGGAGATGCAGGGATGGCTGCGCCAGCACTTGAGCGACGAAGGGATGGATGGTTGGATGGATGAAGGAAGGAGGGGATGGATAGTGAGATGGATGAAAGAATGCGCGATGGCGATCAAAAGGCGTAAGCGAGCGGAACGATTTACGGGGGGGTCTGGGACCAGCTCGCGCGCTGAAAGCCAAAAAAATCAAACCGAAGAGCGCGACAGGGGACTCTGCCAGCGGGACATGTTGGTTTAGGGAAAACGCGCCTTCTCAAAGAACGCGTATCGCAGATACAGGCTGTTCCACACAAGGAGATTGTCAAGAGGTATCTCGCCTGTTGATCGGGCCTGCAAAGGCTTTCGAGAGGTGGAGCAAGGCTTCGAGATTGGGGGTGCTTTTCTTGTGGAATAAAAACGCGTCGCCACGCCTTTCGAAAACGAGATGCAGTTATCTTCGACCTGCCGTTGTCGTCTTCGTTTGGGTGGTGCAGTGGTGCATGGCAAACATAAATCAGCATGGTATCCATCTGCTGCTCGTTCTCTACAGGTTTTACGGCGCTGGATTTGTTTGCGGAATATGCGTGACATGGTCTCCAGTACTCTGGCATGTTTCTCAAAGACGAAGTCAGGTTCTCTGCACCTGTTGGTGTGCCTGCGCCCAGTGGCAGCACCGTGCTTCCTAATACCGTGCGGATTACTCACTGGAGGCCTCGGTGGAGGATCTGGGGTGGCACGTCGATAGTATCCAAAATGAACTACAACAGACGCCACCATCAATCATCATAACAACCCACAATCAACCCTATGGGATGCGACGATGAAAAGCTCGGCGAAGGTCTGAACGTCAAGAGTAGAGATGCCCGGACGAATCCCAACACTATCCGTGACATTAACTATGTACGCAACATGTTAGCATTGCCCTATGATCCCACTGTTCGGGTTCAGTCCAGCAATGTTTGTGGCATTCCACCAGTTGTTGTTCAGGAATTGTATTATGTACAATCTTCCGTACATCGCAGCGTCCCGAGAAGGTCATCAAGGGAGCAAGTACGTAGACGCAGTCGAGCGGACGGAAAGGCACGTCGAAACAGTTCAACTTACGGTCCACCATTGAAGTCCCAATCGAAGTCGCTTCGCCGCTCCATCCAGAACCCCAAATTGCACTCCACTTACACTCGGGCTAATATACGAATGAATCATGTCTTTGCCCAAAAACAGTACAGTGCGCGTTGGTGTTGCTTGCCAAGAATAAGGTGCGAAAGCATCGATATTTTCCCACCCGCCTTGGCCAGCATTACTACTTCCGTCGCTGGAGACAATTGGCTGTATTGTAATCCTGCGATAATCACAGCTGATATGGATTGTGACGCGAATACGTTCTAGTAAGGAAGGTGAGTGCGCCCTAGGAGTGAGTGAAGAAGCATGTGGGAGAACAGTTGCTGAATCTGGAAACAAAGGGCATTGAAGGTACAAAGTCGCACCTTGTCATCCACCGTACACAATTTCTGATTCAGCGACAGGGATTGTGTCTTGGCGATATCTCAAATGGCCACAGGCGGCACGGTTGACACGACGGCCCAGCCCATTGCGCGACTGACGCAGGATCCAGATTAGATCTCACAAGAACGACTAGTTTCTACTGGTTTTAGTACGTTGCTCCCTTTGCGAGTCTGAACACCGAGTGCACAGAATAAGGCTACCTATGCCACGGCTTTTATTATCGCGTTGCAATAGAATCCATCCAACAAACATTCATATTCATGTTATTCCCTGCAGGCGCATGCATGATGTAACTGAAAAGCGCGACATATGTTACCCCCAAACCTGACGCTGTTGGATGCTGATAGAACAGTACGCTTTTATTTCTTGTTCCTCGCGGAATGACACTGAGGGTAATTGTCATGGAGAGTGGAGTGAAGATATTTCTATTACAAGGATATGCAACAAATGTAGATGCTAGATTGTGGATAACAAATAGATGTATAGATGCATAGACGCATAGATGCATAGATGCTGAAAAAATGGATAGATGATAGAATACATGGGTTGGTGAAGGATATTGAAATAAAATCCCATCTTCAAGGATATTCGGGTGTCTTTTGTAGTCTGTCGGGGGGGCGTTTTTTTCCCGCTTTTCTTCTCCTGTTACCTCGCGTTGAGCTCCTTGGCCTTCTGGATCTTTTCGCTGTTATCGATGGCCGAGTCCGTATGCGACATTTGGGTCATGTACGAGCGCATGCGGTCCATCTCCAACTCTCCGTTCTTTTCCAGCCCCAGCGGCTTCATCAACTTGATCTTGATCTTCTTATAGATCTCCGCAAATGCCACAAAGATCACTAGCGCTGCCAACACCAAGCCCCACTCATACGTCATGGGCGAGTGCTTGAAGACATCGTGGTTTAGCCCAGGGATGTAGACCACGGGGAAAACTAACAAGGCACCAATCACAATGCTCATCCAGAGCATCTTGTTGTGCTTCAACGTCTTCAGGTTCTTGAGAGTCCAGCCGCTATCGCGCAGGGAACGACAATTGATAGCATGGGCAAGAATCAAGAATGTCATGCAGCAGTACGAAGTAGCGCGAGCACGGAAGACACCCTCGCAGTCGGGGGACCATCGGGCATTGCATTCGGACCCGAGATTTCCATCGTTGAATCCAAAGACCACGATCGTGAACGATGCGAACGAGAGAGCTCCCATTGCCAATCCGTAGACAAAAGTATCCATAACAACCTCAAACGAGAACAATCCTTGATTGGCAGAACGGGGAGGCTCGCGCATGTTGGACTCGCTAGGGGGTTCGAGACCGAGACCCATGGCTGGGGGAGAGGACGTAATCATGTTCAGGAAAAGAACTTCGACAGCGCTCATGGGGAAGACAGCGCTGTCGTTCTTATCCTTGAATGCCAATCCAACGATAAGAACGACAATTTCGGCGACATTCGCAGACTAGACATAAAAATTGACGCATCAATGTTTAATACGCGAACACTTCCATCCTAAAACACGTCCCACATAACAGTAAAACAGCGTTGGGCTTACCATCAGGTGCTGTACAAACTTTTGGATGTTGGCAAACATGCGGCGACCTTCAGCGATGGCTTTGACGATGGTGGCAAAGTTGTCGTCCGTCAACACAATGTCCGAGGCTTGCTTGGCGACGTCCGATCCAGACTGACCCATGGCAATACCGACATTAGCAGCTTTGAGCGATGGCGAGTCGTTAACACCATCTCCAGTCATGGTCGCGAACAGCTTACGGCGGTGGAGTGCAGCAATCATCTTGACCTTGGTGTTGGGTGAGCAGCGAGCTACGACGCGAGGGAGCTCCAACAACTTGTCAACATGCTCATCCGACATGGCATCAAATTGAGAAGCAGTCATGATCAAGGGGTTGTTCTCAATAGGAACATCTTCGGGGATAATGGCGACCTCCTTGGCAATAGCAGCAGCTGTTGAGGGGTGATCACCTGTCAGCATGTGAACGCGGATACCAGCTTCATAGCACTGAAGCACGGCGGGACGAGACTCGGCACGAGGAGGGTCGTAGATACCAATCAGTCCGAGGAAGACCATGTTCGACTCGATCTCACCGCGGTCCAAACCATGTACCAGATCAACGCCAGGAACGACCTCGAACTTGCGGTAAGCCAAAGTCAGGACGCGGAGACCCCTCTCGGCCAGGATGTTCATCTTTTCCAATACCATTCTTTCAAAGCTGGCGCGATCGCCGCCTTTTTCATCAACTAAGCTCTTCTCGGCATCACCATCGCGCCAGGCAGTGCAGCAGCCAAGGATGCGTTCGGTCGCGCCCTTCATAAAAATGAGGTGACTTCCGGCAGAGTTTTCAGTAGGGGGAGTCTGGTAAAGCACCGACATACGTTTGACAGAGGAATCAAAGGGGAACTCAGACACAAGGGTGAATCCCTGCTCAATAAGATCGGGTTTGGCGAGACCAGCCTTGTGGGCAAGAACCTGGAGAGCAATCTCGGTAGGATCACCGATTGCTATCCATTCACCGTGAGTCTCGGGGTGGAGTGTGCGACGGAGTTCGGCCATGTTGCAGAGGGATGCCGCTTGGAGGACACGAAGGAAATGGTTCGAGCCGGTACCTTCGACGATCAACTGTCCCTCAGACTGGGTTTGACCTTGAGTCATTTCGCCTTGGCGGTAGATTTCGCCTTCGGGGACAAAGCCCGTTCCAGTGATACGGTAGAAACCGTCGCCGGGGAACCACATGCGGACGGCGACCATCTTGGACTGTGTCAGAGTGCCAGTCTATACCAACAACGCGGTGTGTTAGTTACGTCTACATGACATGAGCTCGACAGTAGAAGAGCCTCGATATAGCGGCATGGTGTATCTCCTTACCTTGTCAGAGCAAATATTGGTGACAGCACCCAGACTCTCCAAACTAGAAAGACGACGGACGATGGCTTTAACGTTGGCCATGCGAGCAACTCCAAAGGCCATGGTCAATGTCACGACGGCGACCAATCCCTCAGGGATGATGGCAATTGAGACAGATATGGCATAGATGGCAACCTCGTTCGTGTACTTGAATCCGTGGACACCAAAGACAATGATCACGAGCACGATGGCCGCAGCAAAGACAAAGTAGGCCATCTTGTTCAAACGCTTCTGGAGTGGAGTTTGCTCGTCTCCATCAACGCTCATGAGCGAGGTCGCAATCTTGCCGATTTCGGTGTTCATACCCGTATTGATGACAATACCCTTGGCGCGACCCTTGACGATGGTGGTCGAAGCAAAGACCATGTTCAAGCGATCGCCCAGTCCCTCATCTACGCTTTCAATTACTCTCAGATTCTTTTGCACAGGTAGTGACTCGCCCGTGAGCAGAGCCTCGTCCGTCTCGAGGTTAAAGACCTCGAACAAACGGCAGTCGGCACCGACGACGTCACCATCTTCGAAGATCAAGATATCACCGGGAACGGCCTGGTTGTTGGGGATGGTGACTCGGGTCTCGTCGCGGATGACCTGCGCAGTGGGTGAGGACATGTTACGCAGGGCTTCCATGGTTTGTTCAGCATTGAATTCCTGCCAAAACCCGATCGCGGCGTTGGTGACAATAATGAACAGAATCACGCTCCCCTCGGCAAAATCTTTGGTTGCAAATGCCAGTACCTTTTTAAAGAGCATACAATTGGAGTGATCAGAGAGGGCAAAGCCATGACGTTCATCACTTCGCCTCATGGGAACGAGGTGCTTTCGCTCAGATACTATGTGGATTTGCTACTTACAGTGGCGATCAGGAGAACGCAAACGAGGACGTTGGCTACCTGACGCAGGAGGACCTTGTACCATTTGACGCCACCATTTCCCTCGAGTTCATTGTGACCATAGGTCTGGAGGCGGGCTGCGGCTTCTTCGGAGGAGAGTCCCTCGAGGATAGAGGTTTTGAGGCGTTCGGAGACCTCGTCGATTGTAAAAGTATGGAAGGGTGTCTCTGGCTCGAGATCGATGGTCTTCTTACCCATGACCTTGGCGGGCGAGTTCTTTGCGGTGAAGTGTGAGGATGGCTCTGTGTTAGAAGGGTGACGGGAGTGCTGCAGCTGAGGGGCGTTGCGGTGTGTGGAACAAATTAAAAATGTAAAAAGAAAAAAAAAAAAAGGAAAAAAGAGGAAATGGAGAGATGGAATGAGAGTCGACTTCATAGCTGACATTCATTCTCAACGGAAATTCCGGCAGGAAGGTGGGGCCATAACGCAAACCAGAAGCCGCGAGTTTGTTTTGCCTGGAATGAAATGAAATAAAGTAGAATACATATTTTCTTACTTTACAGCTGCACCACATGCCTTTTCGGCCCCGATTGCGCACACTGATGACATCAGCCAGTGATAGTGCCCAGAGGCGGGCAGACTAGTAACCATTGCTTCATCATTGTCGGCTTGACATCAAGCCGACACTTATCATCACTACTGTCGCTACCATCGTCATCCTTTCCATCGCTGTCACTTCAAACGTTCGTTTGCGTTCATGTGTGTGTTGCGTTATTCAATCCTTAAATTTTGAATCAACCAGCGGCGAGACAGGGCGCAAGTTAAAAAAGTAAAATAAAGTTTGGTTTATTCGCAACAATAATGGATTCAATGGAGGCGCCAAGTTACGCAGTGTTTAGCCATGGACCATTCAACTCGTATCTTTCTGTTTAGATTTCTTGCTTTTCTCATGAGAACATGCATTCCATGTATCTGTAAAAGTGGAAATCGGATAGATGCATGCCCTGGCTAGCCTGCACAGAGGTATACGATGGAGTCGTTCTAGAAGCATCAAAGAGGATGCCAAGTCTACCCGTAGAGATCTGCCTCGCTCTTGACCGTCGTCGGCCAAAACAACATGGTGAAACTTCGCACTACGTTCGAAGCATGTGTTTACATTGAAAGGAGAGAGGGAATCCTGGGAGGGTCATCGAGAGATGAGATGGCTTGTAAAATGGCATTCGCCTGCTCCGATAACGGACGCCTACAGAGCAATGGTCGCAAAGATATACAAGTATGAATCTCTGACGCTTTTATTCAGTCATCTCGTTGCAGCATTGCACAAACCACAGAATAGGGATTTTGTCCACCTGGCTCGGGACCGCGACCCTGTCTTGTAGATACTCTGCTTGGCGTCGTTGCTCAGCTAAACCAAGACGCGCTGTGGCCCTTCCCTGTTCACATGCATATGCAATCATTTAGTACAGTATCGCGCCTTCCTTTCCTTTCCACCTGCTTTTTTTTTTGCGCTGTGGATTAAATGCTACCAACTTTTATCCGTTACAAGATGCCTTTGTGTTGGCTGTTTTTATTTATTTATTTTACTCTCTCTTTCTCTGTATTTTTTTTGGACAGTGTTCGCAGATTGAATTTTCTTATGGAGGAAGAGGCCTCATTTATACCACACCCGACAGATCTCTGGAGGAGAGGGGAGAGAAAAAGAGAGAGAGAGAAAGAAAGGGGGGAAGGTCGTGAGCATGGGCATGCACAGCTCTCGCCGCAGTGCTCATTTGCACTAAAGGGACGAGTATTCGGTGGTTCTTTGATCCTTGTGTGCAACTCGGTTGGCCAAGATATTTTCCAGTCCCAGAGTTGAACAACTACGAGCGAAGAGTTCATGGTGGTCCGATGCATCATTGTTGATTTGACGATAGCTTCTAGAAAAACGACAGGCTGGATCCATACGAAGACAAAGCGATTGCTTTGTTTGATTCCACATTGATACTTTCAGTTGTTTGGTTTTTGTATATGCGAAAGATAAGAGTGGACGGCACCCGGACTCGGACAAGGAGGGCGGTCGCACAACTGTATTAAGAAGGTAAGGAAATCATGCTTAACGGTGTCTTGTGCGTTAGCATGATTTAGACACGGATAAGTGCTTGGGTATGGGTGTGGCATTTCTGCTACTCTCCTTTTTTTCGTTGGTGATGGGTTACCCTCCCCCC
>MU617111.1:0-17590 GCA_025201705.1 Dissophora ornata
ACTTGTTCAATAAATGATGTCATTGGGAAACAAACTTGGTGGCATTTTATTTCCTTCCACCATTTTTAGTAATCGTAGTCCGATTCAACGTGCCCCCAGATTTCACATGACGTCATGTCTAAAAAAAAAACGCGACTGAGAACGCGTGCCATGCGCGTACTCGCTACATGTTTGTGGAACAACTTGCAGTGCACTTGCAGATATCGTTTCTGCCACGCACTCGCGTGCTGTCTCTCCGCGACGCACAGCTGTTCTTAAACTCCAGGTGTCTCATGAGCATTTCTGGGGCCAGAGCATCGGTACAGTGTACGAAGCCTTGATGATATACTGCACCCGGCATTGAATAAAGCAGTATTTGCCCAGTAATGTTTGGCATGCAGGCATTCAAAAAATATATAAAAAAAATGGTGTTGTGGAATGAGGAGTCTTTCCAGTATTTCCACAAGTAAACCCTCTCCTTTCCCGTTTCATCACCATACCACACCTGCACAATGTCACCACAACTACCACTCATCACCAGTGACAATCACCGCTAACAACTTTTGCTTTCATTCTTCTTCGCAATCCTCAGCACACAGAGGAACTTTGCACCAAACATGAAATTCTTGAAATTCGTTGCCAGACCACGTATGACAATATTCCATAGGTAGGAACATGGCATACTTGTGGGCTAATTTGTACAACGATACTCATTTTTCTATTATTTCCTTTATCTGTTTTTTTTTGTCTGGCCCTTCGCAACAGACTTCTCAAGTCCACAGTACTTTGTCTGTCAAGAAGTGACGCTTGCCAATAGCACAACCATCTGTAGACGTTTCACAAACTATCAAACCTGCATCGATGTTAGCACCAACCAGCAAGTCACTTATCGGTGTGTGCGTAACAACCAAAAGGCGAGCATGGGTACAGGAGTGGATATGAACGGCACAGTATCAGCCCCGGTCTACGACTGCAATCTCGAGACCTGTCCGATTGTTTCCTACCAATCCAGTGCACAAAAAAGTCGGAAGGTGGCTTCTGTTAGAGTAGGGTGGGCTCTGTTTCTCTTCTTCATATCTTCAGCGATAGTTGCTGGATATGCATGAAAAAAAGTGGTCCTCCCTTCCCCTCACTCCCCTCTTCTCCACCATGTAAAATTCGTCTGGCCCTTGTTTGCAAAGTGATAATATACCATAAAAGCATCACATTTCTTGTGTTGAATTCTTGATGAAAGAATTGTTGATAAAAAAAAATGATTAGCTTTTATTTATACGCTATTTACAAAGCAAAGAGATACACGGGCCTCGTGTTCTGAAGAGAGAGAGAGAGAGAGAAGCCGACTTGCAAACCCCTCTCCCTCGCGCCCCTCACTCATACACACATCCACGGATTTTTTTTTAGTGGAGTTACTTGTCAGCCTTTTCCGAAACATGTTCAATAGTGTCTTTGGCATGCTTGGCAGCATCCTTGATCTCGTCCTTGGCATGCTTCGCGGCGTCGTTGACATCCTTGCTAATCTTGCGGGCATGATCCGCAGCAGGGCCCTGCGCGTTCTTGATCCAGATGTCGTAGTTTAAAGCAGTGGCATATCCGAGCCATGCAACATAGGGCACCGTCAAGTAACCGGCGCACTTGTCGACCTTGAAGAAGTAGTAGGCCAGGGCAACAGATGAGGCCTAGAAGGGATTAAGAATCGATAGGTTGTGATGTGCATTGGGTGAGTGTGTGGGTTAAGTGCGCAGATCGATAGCGGAGCCATGTTGCGTGAGAGTGGAATAACGAGGGTGTAATGTGTGGTGTTTGGTGAAACGAATTTGGAACACCTGTTCAAAACTGTTCCAGCTGGGCGAGTTGGACAGAGACTCTGCCCGCAGGAGGATGTGGCCCAGTATGGATCGGTCAGATCGAAGCTGGATGCCTTGATCATCTTTTGTTTTCTTCCCGCGAATTGCCCATTTTCATTTCGCAGAACGAACATTTCGTAACATTATTATAGATCGACCCAATTCAGCTTACAGTCAATCCGCCGCAGGTAACGAGGGCAGCGCCGATCTTCTGCTTCCAGAACATCAAGGGCGACCAAGCAAAGTTCAAGATCATGTTGACTCCATAGATGCCCAATCCAGTCCTGGCCATGTTTCGGATCGACGGCAGAGTGTTGGGTCCAGTACGGAGCGCGACTAGGTGAGAGGCATAACCGACAGAGAGATACAAGACCGTCCAAGCTGGAGCAAACGAACAGGCAGGTGCAGCCCAGTCAGGCTTCTGTAGGGTTTGGTAATAGTTCTTGAGGTGACGGTGGGATGGGACAGCAGAGAGGAAACCGCCGATCAAAGGCAGGCCAACGGCCATGAGGGGATAGCGAGCCAGGTTCGTGTTGATACACTGGCAGACCTGATGAAGATTGTCGGCCGACATTTTTGTTGCAGGGTCGTGTGTCACTCGATGAAGATTTTGCAAGTGATATTAGGAAGGGGAGGAAATACGGAGGAAGTGATGTTGAAGGAGAATGGAAAGCCCAGGGAATGGGTTCTTTTATGTCCTTGGTGAGACCGAAAAGGCAAAAAAAAAGAAAAAAAAGACGCGGTCAAGCTGACACTTGAATGTGAGACGAGCAAATACAATGAGAATCGGAATTCGCCGTTTTACTGCTTGAAAAGGAAGAAACAGAGAGTGGAGAGCAGCGTGGCATGGTGGGATGGACAAGGAGAGTGACAACGGAGATGCCTGTTTATTACCCGTAGTTGGGATGCAAATTCTTTGGAAGAGATGTTGTGCATGTTCCCTTGACTCCACAAGCAACGCGTTCTGAGAAGCAGGCTGTGAGCCAGCGTTGGGAAATATTTGGCGATCCGCAGATCTGACAACAGACGATGGCCACAAAGCAGTGAGCGGACGCGAACCTCGATCGCGTTGTGAGGGTGTTATGCGTGCCACTGGACTATCCGTAGCACAAAGGTATTCGGATTGTTTTGCAAACACACACGACTGTCAACAAAATGAAAACAGAGCAACGCCCAAGTCGCATTGCAACTCTGTACGCTATTGAATTGACATCATTGAAAGAGACGTATAAATATGGGGCTGCAGAACCAGGGCAAGCACACCTCTTCCTTTCCTTTTTTTCTTTTTTTTTCATTCTTCCTTCCTTCCGCACGTCCTACTCGCAGTCCTTGTCGCAGTCCTCCTCTCGAACCACAATGCATTCCTACTCATTACTCCCAAAGAATCATTCCAAATGGTCGGAACGTCAATGTCAAGTCCTGGAGGCCATCGCACACGACTTTACTGTCACGACCCCCCAGCTCGAGTCGCTGACCCAAGAGTTTGTGCTCCACATGCGTGCGGGTCTGAGTGAGAAGCAATCCGGAGACTTGGCCATGATCCCAAGCTTCGTCACTGGGCGCCCTGATGGACATGAGCGCGGAAACTATCTCGCCCTGGATCTCGGTGGAACCAACCTTCGGTAAATGAACGACAAAACCTTTAAAAAAAAAAAAAAAAAAGGATCGTATGGCTTGGGAATGACAAAAAATCTCCGAGGAGGAAATGAGGGTTGAGTAGGGGGGTCCTCTGTTTTGTTTCGCGATCCACATCGTTGGATTCGTGCCTGAAAAAGTAGAATGACTTTTTGGACACGAGATAATAGGTCTCGATCATCCTTCTGTCGATGTGCGAAAGAGATAGTGGTGTGGAAGCATGTGTTATTGTTCGATGTTGTTTCTCATATCCACTAGATGGAGTGCCAGATCCATTCTTCTCATAATGCAAGCACGGTCCGAAGGCACAAAGCATTGGGGGACAGATTCGCAACGAAAATGGTGGGAGTGGGGATAGACACGAGACTCGAATGACTAAACGGGGCTGTTAAAGCGCGAACTGCGGGGTTGATGGGGGAGCATGATTAGTGGTTATGACTTATTAGGGTATGGGTGTGGAGATGTTGCGGGGGTGTGGGTGGTGTGGATGTCGCAGTTATCATTTGGGTTCCATCTCCATCTCACCATCTTTTTGGCCCATGGCCATTCATCTACGCCTAAATCGAGTTGCTTATCTTTGGAAAGTATAGAGAATGAAAGATCAACAACAAAAGAATAGTCCGTATAGTCCGTGTCGTTCGTTATCTACGTTCTGTGCTACAATGTTTAGTTCATAACTCTGCTCTGACGGAGTTTCGTTATCAACAAAGCAGAAAAAAAAAAAGAGTGACGGCTCCACACATTTTAGTTTTGTATCCCGTACGCATTCACCCACCGTTGGTCTGTACTTGTCTTGGTCTGGCGTCTATCTAACCAATGCCCTCTCTTCTGTCAAATGCGTCCCCTCCTAGTGTCTGTCTTATCAATCTCAAGGGCGATCATCAGCTCGAGTCCCACCAAAAGTCCTTCAGGGTATCCGATCACCTACAGGGAGCTGACGTCTCGGAGCTCATGAACTTTATTGCAATCTCCATCAAAGAATTCATCTGCATCGAGCACATCAGCGCAAAGATCGTCGAGCACCCCTCCAACTCTGAGACCCTTGAGCTTGGCTTTACTTTCTCCTTCCCCGTCACCCAGACTGCCATCGACAGCGGCCGACTTCTCCGCTGGACCAAGGGCTTCAATTGCCCTGGCGCTGTGGGCAACGACATTGTCCAGCTGCTCCAACAGGCCCTCGATCGTAACGAGGTGAACGTCCACGTCGGTAAGCGAGTGTGACGGCGGTGTTGGAATGATCAAGTTATTATTTTTAATGACCGCTGACCACTGACTGGCTCACTCCCCTCTACAGCTGCGTTGGTCAATGATACGGTCGGTACTCTCCTGGCCCACTCCTACAGCCACCCCAACACGTACCTTGGAGCCATTTTCGGAACAGGAACCAACGGTGCCTATGTCGAGCATACCCGCAATATCAAAAAAATGCCCACAGACGCTGATGAGATGATCATCAACATTGAGTGGGGCAACTTTGATCAGGAAAAGACCAGTCTCCCTGTCACCATTTTTGATAACAAGCTGGACCGCGAGTCCATTGTACGTCACTGAATTTCGGCCGTGGTCTTGATACGTCTAGTGCTCTTCCTCTTGTATTAATCCGACCATCTCGACCCTTCTTTTTTTCGTAGAACCCTGGCGTCCATGTGTTTGAGAAGATGATCTCAGGAATGTACCTGGGTGAGATCACGCGAAATGTGCTGCTTCACCTGATTGACCAGCGCGTGTTGTTTCAAGGAACGAGCAGCCCCAAGCTGAACACACATTGGGCAGTTGAGACCAAGTTCATGTCGGCGATCGAAAACGATACGTCAAGCGACTTGGCCACCGTTGCCCAGATTCTGGAGCAAGAGTTGGACATCCACGTTAACACACAAGCGGATCGCGAGATTGTCAAGGTTGTGTGCCAATTTGTGGGCATGCGTGCTGCCAGGATGAGTGCGGCTGCCACAGCCGCTGTGATCCGTCAGGGTCTTGAGGTTGGCACACTCCGTAACCAAGGATACCCGCTGAAGCTGAGCATCCATGATAAGGAAACCGTGTATCAGAACGGCTCAACGAAGGCTAAAGGCCGGAATGGTGGTGCAGACTGTAACAATGCTATCCATGTGGGTGTTGATGGATCTGTTTTCCAGCATTACCCACACTTTGAGGAGCGCATGAAACAGACTCTGGTCGAGCTGCTCGGAGAGAATGCCAGAGATATGGTCAAACTAGGCATCGCCAGGTATGAGATGAATTGGCACGCCCCTGTTTTTTATTTCGTTAGGCGTCCGGTGTATGGCTTGGAGTGAACATTGACTAACACGCTTACTTTTATGTTGGATACCAAACAGGGACGGATCAGGTGTTGGTGCAGCACTGGCAGCATTGATCGCCACCAAGACTATGACTAGCTCGCGCTAAAGAAGAACAATGCCTTCATTCCCTTTTCGTCATCGTATCATCGCAGCACACATACGCATCTTCGGTAATTCTCAATAATATGTAAAATAAACCTATGAACATAACATGGTGGCGAATGATGGGGCCTGTGCGTCCGGAAATTATTCCTTCCCATTATGCCTCGACATCGTCTGTGAGTCCACAGAACAAACGGAGAGTACTGGAGACCCAGGGCGGATCGAAAGGGGGAGCGCACGTCGGCGTATGTTGCCATAAGTTACGGGGGGGTTGCAGATGGTGGGGAGGTATCAGCAACGTCAACGACAAAAGAAGCCTAGGCAAGAGATTTCGATGAGATCAGAGAGGATACAGGACATTGGGAACTGGCACTTGCAAGAGTTCAAGGGCGTGAGAGAAGAGTTTGAGCGAGCAAAGGATGTGTTTCAGTCTGTCGCTTGCAAGCGTAGACATGAGCAAGTGCTTACGCGTACGGCAACAAAGAAGACGAGGGAACGATGTTCCGTGAGTGGTGAGTGGTGCAATTGCTCAACATTCTCGTCACTCAACCTTAACACTGTACTGTACACATGTTTGCATTGAGAGAGTCCAAATGCGCCTTATCCCAGGAGTGAGCCTCGAGCAGTCTGGTGCTGTCTGTAAACATCGGACCGGCCGGATGGATTCCGAGCGAGAGGCACAGTGCCCTCCAGAAGAAGGTTCGTGAGTTTCCCAGAGACGACGTGCTAGCCATCACGGCGGGCCAATGGGAGCGCTCCAGTGCATTCATTTTCTCTGGTGTGACCAGCCAGCGTGGTGCGAGTGATTTCGCCTTTCCCATCCGTGTGAGAGCACACGAAAAGGTTATTTGTTTTCTTTTATTTTCTCAGGACAGAGACGCTCATTCACCTCCCCGCCTTCTTCATCCCTCTTCTTCATCCCTCTTCTTCAATCCCTCTTTTTCATCCCCCAACACTCTCCCTTCCCCCCTCCCGCCATATATATCGCAATGTACATCCGCGGCATCCTCTCCGCAGCCATCGCCATCGCTGCCTGCTCCTCGTCCCTGCAGGGCGCCGAGGCCTCCGCCGCCTCAAAGAGTCTCACAGAATCCAACTTTGACGCCACCGTCGCCGACGGTGCAACGTAAATACATCTCTCTTTCTCATCTGAATTGCAATGTCAGCCCACCACATTTGTATGCACTGGTGCTGCAAGAACTAAACAACCCCGGTCTTCTCCGTCTTCTACGCTGCAGCTTTGTCAAGTTTTATTCTCCAGCGTGCCAACACAGCCAGAAGCTCGGTAAGAAGATCTAACGGACCGGATTGCGCTGGGCAGAGAGGAGACGCTAATCGCCGGTAGACACAACCTTTACTCACCTTTGTGCATATTTTGGTTCCTTCTCCCATCTCTTTAGCACCTACATGGGAGCAGTTGGCAGTGGAGCACCAGGACTGGAAGAGGACAAAGGGATTCAAATTTGCAGAGGTTGATTGCTTGGCTCAGCCAGGTGTCTGTGAGGATAGCGACATTGTCTCTTACCCCACCATGCAACTGTAAGCGTCGAGAAGCGCATTTTCTTTGCTTTACTGCCATCATTTGCTGACACAAATCAATCAACTAACCTGCATCATTTTATTTTCGCGCGCAACTCGTACAGTTTCTACAAGGGCAAGCCCGTCTCAAAGTATAACAAGAGGAGAACTACCGAGGCCTTGAAAGAATTTGTCGATGCCATGTCCGCTGAATACATCAATGTGCCCTCAAATGTCAAGGTTCAGGAGGTTGGCGATGTCAAGGTCAATGCCCTGGGCAAGGTTGTTGTCCTGGATCAAGAGAACTACGGAAGGAGGACACGGTTCGGTCCTTGGTTGATTGAGTACTATGCACCATGGTGTGGACACTGCAAGGCCCTGGCTCCCATCTACGATGAGCTCGCTGTAGCGTTGAAGGGCCAGGTCAATGTTGCCAAGGTCGACTGCACACAGAACGAGGAGATCTGCCACAAGGAGAAGATTCGTGGATACCCTACCATCAAGCTTCATCAACACGAGCAGTCGATCGAGTACAGGAAGATGCGTTCTGTCGAGGCCATGTCGGACTTTGCTCTTGGAGCCATTGTGTAAGGGCTAGTTGCGCTTCGGATCTTTACATTTACTATGCGCATGGATCATACAATGGAATGCTAACCTGTCTTCATTTTGCTTTACAACAGGCCATCGGTCAAGCCTATCACATTCAACGACCTCGAAGATATCAAGAGTACGAAAGATATCACATTCGTCTATATCCATGACTCTAAGACCAACCCTGAGATCACGGCTTTGATCGAGAAGAAGTCCCAGATCTTTTATGAGCAGGTTGCCTTGCACGGATCTGATGATGCAGAGTTGGCTCGTCACCTCTCCGTCTCTAGCCCTAGCCTTGTTGCATTGAAGAACAACCGTCAGTACCAATACAAGGGATCGTTGACAGATGCTGTCGCAGTCCAGGCATGGATCGAAGAGACCAAGACGCCTATTGTTATGACTCTCACGAACGAGAACACCGGCTTTGTCCTCAGCCAGCCTGGATGGGTTGTGTTGGCTCTTTTTGACCCCTCCAAGCCTGCTACCGTCACTGCCCGTCATGAGTTGATCGAGACTGCACAAAAGTACCACGACTCCATTGCGGGACGCACGTTGTTGGACGAGAAGCCTCTTCGCTTCGTGATCATGGATGCACCAAAGTGGGAGAACTATGTCCGTGGAGCTTTCAACATTGATTTGAACAGTTTGCCCGCTGTGTTGGTGATCAACAGTCGCGAGGAGATGTTCTATCCTTTCGGTTTGGATGGTCGCCGTGTGCCCGTGGAGCAAGAGCCGCTTTTGACGTACATTGCGGATATTGAGTCGGGAGTGTTGGTTCCAAAGTCCATGCTGTCTATTGCACAAAAGGCTTTCAGACATCTCCAGGGTCGCTTCCAGGTCGTGTTCCGGTTCTCGAACAAGCACCCGATGATTGCGATGTTTACTGCATCGGCGTTTGTGTTGGCAATCATGCGCAAGATCGCAGGCAAGAAGCCAGAGGAAGGGGAGGAGGAGGAGGAGAAGAAGGAGGAAGGAGGCAAGGACATCAAGCAGGACTAAGAGAGAAGGAAGTTCTCAAGCTTAAACCCGCTATTGTAGCACGCTCCGGACATGTATACATCAAATCACTAATAAATCTCATCATTTGGGTCTCATTTTAAGGGGTGTTTGATCAAAAGAATGTGAGATGATTACCAAATTGTTCACCATTTCTGCACACACACATACACACACCACGTTAGGAGAAAGTACAGTACTTTTTCCACAAACCCTCTCTTTTTCACTCTCCTCAAACTTGGAAGGCGATGAACAGGACTGCACACTCGCTTCATGCAATCACCATCTCATCATGATTCAAGTCATAGCGGAGCTGCAGGATCACCAGAGCCTCCTCCTCTTTCCTCGTCCTCTAACATAACGAACGTCGTCATACCAAACAAAGACAATAACAACAAAACCACCACCACCAGTGCACACTCCCATACTTTGCAGTCTACAAACAAGTACCGTCCTTCAGGGTCGGCGCAGGGCAAGAACGCGTCCAATGGACAGTTACGGGCTCAGAGCAGTAGTGGCATGGGAGATGGGATTGTAAACCAGTCTATGAAGGAGGATCTTGAGAGTAAGAGAGAGAGCCGCTGGGGGGGTTTCAACAGCTTTAGTTTTTTTGCTTTGTTATGTCAGTGGGACATCTACTGGCCGACTTTTTTTTTTTTGTTGATATGCGGCCAATTGATACCACTACGTACTTTTCTAGACTGGATCGCAGCAATTGGTCTTGCTCGTGATATCCCAATCCATGTAGTCGGATACTTTGGACAATGCCAAGATCTCTCCATGTTTGAGCGCGTCTCTCCTCCTCCTCCTGCCACTGGCACCACGGGATCTGAGGACGACGACAGTCGCTTTGATGTTGATGACGAACGTAGTCCAGTGTATTACGAAAAGTCGCGTGATCTTGCTGTTGATACAGAGGAGAGTGAAGCGGGCACCACACAGGGGCGACGGAGCAGCAGTAGCGTGTGGAATATGGGCGTTGGTGACCCACAAGCTGTAAGGATCGACTGGTTGTTCCAAAAGACTATTTATTGTGCCAAAGATCTACCTACGTACGACCTTGCAAAAAAAAAAGCTAACGCGTGGTTTACTATAGACAGGCGATATTCAATTGTATGTGGATCGGGCAAAGAACACAGTCATGCTGCAACATGCGTACTTGCATGACACTCAAGAGATGCTTTCAGTGTGTTTGGAATCATTGGATACAGTCAAGAAGGACGTAAGTTCTTTTGCACGTTTTTTTCTGTGCTGTGCTCTGTTAGTTTCCGGATGATTTAAACAAATAGATACGATTTGATACCTAAACTTTTTGTTCGAAACTGTGGGGGGGGGGGAAAAAAAATTGGATGCAGCGAACCTCGTTAATGAAATGGATGCACGATCAGGAGTTTGAAAGCCATCGAGCGCTCCTGTTCCTGTTCCTCGTTTCGCAAGTCATTGTGGTAAATACTCCTTCCCACACAAACACGCACTATGCGTAGATGTGGATTATTCCTTCTACTGACATATGACTTACAACAAACACATGTCATGATGGGGGGGACGCTAAACACCTTCTTTTTTGTTTGTTAGCACACGTCGCCAGATATGAATATTGATCCACAGATGATCTCGGTCCTGTTGGCACTATCAACCATTAAACGACAGATCATGCAGGAACTGGATCGGTTCATGACTATCTGTTGGGACAGGATAGGCGTTTCAGCACCGGAGCTTCATCATCATCATCAGCAACAACGACACGCTTCAGATCACAGTAGCCATACTAGTGGTGGTGGTGGTGGCGGCAGTGGTCGAGGAGGACCGAACTCGATGGCGAGTATCTTTACACCTGGAAAGTGTGTTCCTGTACTGGTGGTTGTGATCGAAAGAGTTCCGGTGACGGTCCCGTGGTTGCATGAACCAGGCGCGAGCGAGAATCAATTTGTTGAGGTGAGGGGAAAAAAAAAAGGCATTCATGAAAACTAACTCGACATTTTGCCCAGAGTTTACTAAACACAAAAAGTTTGGCTATATTGCTTTGTAACTTGTCGTAGCATTTGAAGCAGCAGGTGCTCAAAAAGTCGATCGATGCCCTACAGACCAGACTGAGATATGTGTTCAGGGCCTGCAGACTGATCCAAAGCATCGACCCTCCTGCTGGGACGTTCGACGCGTAAGTCAGGACACGAATATACGCTTGTCGATGCACACACCCCCCGCCCTGTCTCTGGTCTCTTACAGGTGCAGGAACATTGACTTTATTTTTGCTACATCTCGCACCCCTCCGTAGACGCCAACTATTTGTGCTGCCAAGTCCGTCTTCGACTCCTTTCGTGCACGTCATCCCACACTTCACCGAGCAGTTCGACCTGCCGCCATGGATACCCATACAACCATCATCAACGACATCGGCTGCTAACGGGGAAATTTTGGATCCAGCAAATGTTTTGCGACAAACAATGAAATCTACAGGAACCCTCAATAGTGGCGGTAAGGGTGGTAGTGGGTCGAAAAAACATCGCGAGAGGAAGACAGGAGTGGCAGCTACGGCTGCAACATCGACAACTGCAACGACAGAAACCTCTACCATGACGCGATCAACCTCGTTGTTGGGGATGCCTTCATTACGCGAGTTTTATGATGCGGCGGTGCAGACACGAGACCAATCCCTCGCGCACACAGGGACAGGGACGGGCCTCTCTAGCGTAGGCGCAAGCGCGCACGAATTGGCCAATGAGAGCTCTTCGACTGTTTCGTCATCGTCGCTGTCGCTTGGGTCGTTGTACCTGGATTACACGGGTCCACTGTTGAGGCAGTTTGTGGATGGATGGGCCAAGAACGTGAAATTCCCTGGAGGGTATGGCAATGTCGTCGGGAAACGAAATGCAGGGAACGTCGAGGTAAAAAAAAACAAAAAAACAAAAGAGTCAGGGGAAAAAAAAAGTCCAAACAGGTGGAAGGGAAAGAGAGGTCTCATGGACAAAGTACAACCTAAACAGAGTTTGAAAGGATGGGTTTGATCCGCATCACGGTTCAGGAAAAAAAAAGTCTTGGCATTTTTCTTCTGTGTTTGTCTTTCCTAGCTGTCCCTTCGACCAATGAGCCGCGAGCTCATTACACTGTTTCCTTTTTTCGTGTTTGTTCTCGTAGGCGCCGTCTTTGCAGCAGTGGATGGCAGGGTGTTTGGGCGTATGTGAGGCGCTCGGGATAAGCACTTTGACCTCCCCACCTCCGCGGCCGCTTGTGGATTTCGACTTAAGCGGAGCAAATCCAAACACTGCCGAATCAGCAGAGCGCAATGGACATGATCAACCGCAACCGCCTTCCAAGATGAATGTCAGTGGTGGACGGCGATCGGGCAGCAGCAAAAGGTACTCGCAGCGATGTGCCAATATGGTCCAGAAAAAGATCCAGGACTATGTGCTCACGGACGATGTGATGGAAGAACTGTAAGTCCTTTGTTTCGACTTTTTGTTTCCTGTCCATGTCGGTCGCATGGTTGTGCGACACGAGAACAAGATATAATGCGGGAAAGCATTTTAGCTGAGAGAGAGTACTGAATCACCTTTTCCCGATCTATTTGTGTATATTGTGATATATTGGTTTCGATGCGACGGAAAAACCACAATGTTCATGTTATTTCCAGATATGGTCAGAAACCGGACCTAGCAGCAACCACGACAACGACAAGAGCTCATTCGGAGCGGTATCACCAACTCAAGGTAAGCAAAAGAGTGTGGTAGAAGCATGCTGCGACATGGACATCGCATGGATGTTTGTTTATGCAAGAGAGCCCGGATAAAACAAAGGAGCCAAGAAAAAAATGCCTCATTTTTGACATTTGACAACCTGCAAAGGTACACGCCGATAGTAACCATAAATTAATTTCTGCGCTTTTTTTATTTTTTTTTTAGGCTGACCAAGCTTCCAAGCTCTTCCAGTCCTTGGCACATCGACGATGAATGTGAAGGAAGGATTTTTGTTATCGCAGGCCATGGCGATTATGTGGTTCTGCCCTTGCGATTGGCCCAAGAGCTAGACGCTGGATCATCATCATCCCGTATACAGTTCTGTCCCCCTTACTCTGCCTAGCCATAACGTAGTTTTTTTGTTTCGAATTGCCAAGATTGAAAAGGGACAAGGGATTCGCAGCACATAATGATGATCTTTGAAAGGCTATACGACATGTTTCTGACTTTAAGTGCCGCGCCGCTTTCTTTCCTCTTGTTTTGGACCTTGATCCATGCCAAGCATCATGTTGCACAGCGGAATTAAAAAAAAGAAAAGGAGGGTTTGACTTTCTGCATCTAGGACGGGTAATCTGTCCAGGGTCGATGATCGCTATCTCGCAGGAATCAAGGGTAGTTTATGGCAACAAACCCCGAAAAAAGGGTTCTTTTTTATTCCGTAAGCCCAGGTATGATGCACATCCACGGCTCCCTGCAAGAACCAAAATAGCTTACGCAGAAGTAATTTTTCCCTAAAAAGGGAAATTGTCCCAAGGCTCCAAGGCAAGAAGAAGCGCGCGCTTGGGCTTGGCGTGACCGTTTTCTATGCCAAGAAACGTCAGTTCCAGAAATATAAAAAGAACTGCAATGGACCATTATTTTTTTATTTTTTTTATCACTCTCCCCCGACTCAACTTCACTTCGTCACTTCCCCTCTCTTACAAACAACATACTGAATACTCGTGCTTTTTACCCGGGAAACAAACTTCTTTTCCAGTACACGTTTTTCATTTCATCCTCCTCCTCCCCCCCTCCCCCCACGACCAACAACCCCCCTATTCCAACCTCTTTTCTCTGTTTGTTCCCACACATATATAACCCACCCACAAATCACTATAAACACAAAAACAAGCATGGCAGACTCGAACAACCTTAGTCCCTGCAAAGTCAGCTTCAACGGCGCCCTTCGCCGCTTCCTTATTGCTCGCCCTGCTGTCTGGTCCGACTTCGAAGACAAGGTAAAAACTCTCTTCCATCCCACGTTTTGATTATTTAAGGTTTCAAATTTCTTGGCATTGTTTCTTGTTACGCATATGAGTACCATATGAAGACGCGTACTATCGACTTCCCTTATCCCGGCCAACATGACCGTCCTACGGGATGTTCACACGGCTGAGAGATGGTTGTCGTGCATGCGTCTCAATGTTGCGCTTATTCTCTTCATCTTGTTTCCGCTTCTGTGCTCTGTTTAATGTATGTCATGATAGAACCAAAGGCATTGATACTAATCAACGTTGATACTTTCTTCCTTTCATATGTCTTTTAATTAGCTCCGCAATGTGTACAGTCTGCCTTCGACAACATTGGTCGATGTTCAGTACAAGGACGAGGAGGGTGATGTGATTTCCCTCAACACCAGCAACGAGCTTGAGGACGTGCTTGCAATGCATACCCTTTTCAGCGAGTCTGCTCCCGTCAAGTTCGAGGTCTTTCTCCGAGACGGACAGGACACCAACAACTTCCTTGCAGCCACCAACCCCAGCACCCGCGCTAGCTCTGTCGCCGAGGACAGGGCGCGCTCCGTCACTGTTACGGAACGTGAGGACACTCCTGTCCTGCGCCACATCAACAATCCGCAAGTTTCGTCAGAACACGGCAGTGAGGATGGCTCGTTGATCGACTTTGAGGATGCGATGGAGGATGCCATCACCGCTGCAGAGGCAACCGCTGAGGCCGCTGACCAGACCATCTCCTACCCACATGAGAATCTGTACGAGACAGCTCTTCGCCAGGAGCAGGAGATGGTCGAGGCTTACAAGCTCGACGCCCCGCTCTTCTCGAGCTCAGTCAGCGGACAATTCGACGCCACCGACAACACTGTAGCCATCGAACAGGAGCAAGTCGCCAACGATGACAGCGCTGCTGAGAAGCGCCCTTCCTCAATGCCCTCCAGCCCAGTTCTGCCCTTGCTCGAGTTTGAAGCGCTTCACATGGACAATGCACCTGAGGTCATGAACTCGATCGTCGCCTCTGCTATTGAGCAGCACGCTCAGGAGGCGGCTTCAGGCGTCTCTATTGATGCTGAGAATGACGCTGCTTATGCCGACCCTGCCGAACCCGAGGTCGTCTCTGAGGGGTCCTCTTCCAATACTTCCTCTTCATCTGCGGATTTGCCCTTGATTGAACAGTTCCAACAGTTGATCCTCGAGTTCCAGTTTGTGATCCAGAACAACCCTCAGTTGGTGCATTTGGCCGGCAGTATCATGAGCAAGATTCTCACCAATGTCAAAGTCAACGTCGAGTCCTTCGCCACGTATCTCCAAGAGGTTGCCGCTAACGCGTCTCAGGGTACCCATGAGGCTTCTGCGGACGCTTCTCGTGCTTGCCCTTTTGGATCTGGAAATGAAAACCCATTCATGTCGCACCCATTCTTCGGTGGCCGTCGCGGAGGTCGTGGTGGCGATCGTCGTTGTGGAGGAGGTCGCAAAGGCGACGACAGCCATCGCAAAGCGTGTGGTGATAAGCACGGTAACCATGAGGATCCATTTTCAGGCGCCCATTTCGATCCCTTTTTCGGCGGTCATGAGGATCCCTTCTCGGGATCGAACCCTGGATTTTTCCCCCATCATCACCATCACGGCGGTGAGCACGGTGGACGTGGTGGACGCGGCGATCATCACCGTGGCCATCATCACGGCGGTGAACGCGGTGAGCGCGGCGAACATCGTCACGGCCATCATCACGGCGGTGAGCGTGGTGAGCGTGGTGAACGCGGTGAGCGCGGCGACCATCACCACGGCCACCATCACGGCGGCGAGCGTGGTGAACGCGGTGAGCGCGGCGACCACCACCACGGCCATCATCACGGCGGTGAGCGTGGTGAACGCGGTGAACGCGACGACCATCACCACGGCCACCATCATGGCGGTGAACGCGGTGGCCACGGCGGTCGTGGCGGTCGAGGAGGTCATGGTGGCCGCGGCGGACATCACGAGTGGAAGTTTGGTCCTTTCTTCGCCCATGCCCCCCCTATGCCCCCAATGCCTCCAATGCCTCCAATGCCTGGTATGCATGGTATGCCCCCTATGCCTCCATGCCCTCCTGCCGATCTCTTCGGAGGAGCGTCCGGATTTGGCACGAACGTTCCCAACTCGAGGCCTTCGCCTTTCTCAAGAGGCTTTCCCTTCAATAGCGAAATCAACCATGGATGCAAGGGGGGACGCTCTTTCACGTTCAAATTTGGACGTCCCAACCCGAGCGACACTGAGGCCTCATCGGAGAACAGCAAGAACAAAGCCAAAGGCAAGGCAACCGAGGCTGGTGACACTACTACTGAGCAGCAGGGAGAACCTTCGTCCTCAACCGATATGCCCGGTTCGTTCCATCATTACCCTCAGATGACCGAGGTCGGTTACGGATGGACATGGACGAGACTGCCTGAGGATGGAACTGCCGCTGCGGAAGGAAACGCTTCGCAACCCAAGTTTGGATGGGTCTGGAATGGAGGCGAGACAGGTGGAGAGAACCCTGAGCCCACGCCTGTGTACACTGCTGCCTCGGACGAGGAGATGACCGATGCAAACGCACCGGAAGAAGGCGCTGGCTCTCCATTCGGACCTTCAGGACATGCAGGATTTGGATTCGGACGAGGCCGTGGAGGATTTGGGCCTTTCCGAGGAGGACGTGGTTCAGCACATTCCTTCTTCCACCCACACCATCACCCAGGCCACCATGGCCCCGGATATCATCACACCCATCATCACGGCCACGGCCACCATCATCGTCGCCACTCCGGCTCCAAGTCCGGTGGCGAAGAAGACAAGAACGCCGACAAGTCTGAGGACGAGAAATTGAAGCGTCGACAGACGTTTCACGAGCAACGCCATGCAATGATGCACGCCCGCCGGGATCAAATCCAGCAACAGCGTGAAGCGATTGCGAAACAGCGTGAGGCGATGGAGAAGCAACGCGAAGCCATGGTGGAGCAGCGGAGGGCTCAGGAGGAACAGAGGAGAGCTGAGGAAGAGCAGAGGAAAGCTCAGGAGCAGCAGAGAAGGCAATCGAGGTTGGAAGAATTAGTGAATAGGTCTCGTGGCGCCTCGTCGTCCACTTCGGCAGCAGCGAATGTACCAGTAGGTGGTGGAAGCTTGGCAGGTATCTGGCCCTCCGGTCCTTCTGCAACGACGACGACACCTGCACTCACTACGCCAGGTGGATTCCCAACGACACCCGCCCCCGCGACCGCTACAGCGATGGGCTCGATTGATTTCCAGGAGGAGATCCGAACACTTGTTGGGATGGGATTCGTTGATGATGAGGAGCTCCGGACGCTCGTGAAGGACTTTGGAGGTGAGGTTGAGGCCGTGGTTGAGTTTTTGATCTCTGCCAAACGCCAGTAAACAAGGAGACGCGAAATGATACTCTGATGATAACGAGATTCGACATAAGCGCCAAGAACGAGCAACGAGCACTTTTAGGAAGTGAAGAAGTGAATTTTGTTTTCCTCTGATAAATCTCTTGGAAAAAGAGAACAATAAAATAAAAAAAAATGTCAAAATGAATAATTACTTAGAAAATCTGCTTTACTATGAACCATGTCTTTATTGCCTAATAATGATATATAATCTGTATGTCCTTTGCCATGATTGTGTGCGTGTCGCCTGTGCCTGGAATAGAGTTGCCACCAAAA
>MU617112.1:0-22902 GCA_025201705.1 Dissophora ornata
TGAACGTCGAGTATTGAAGGATGGTTGATTGATGTTGGTACCGGTAACTTGAAGATGCGACTCCTTTTATATGTTATGAAATCCCTCTTACTCTCAGCCTGGGCGTTCATGTTTTTGTCCCTTTCCTTTCTGGCATGTAAGCATTTCTCAGAGCATTGAGCTAAAGAGGGAGCTCGGAGAAATGTAGCAGAGACTTTTGCGCTAAACCCCTATTTTTTCTATTTTTGCAGTAAGCATGTCTTCTCGACAACGAGATGGAGGTGCAGGAAGGGCCAATCTACTTTAGCGTGCAAACCGTGGAGCACTGTGAGCTCCAGTTGCGGTCAGACTTACAAATATCTGAGCAAAGTCATTATCCTTGTCTGAAGAAAAGTCTTGAAAAGGGCTCCTTTGATCCAGTTTTTTTTTGTTGGTGTAACGCTCTCTGCAAGTCCCTTGCATAAATTTGTTCGAGGTACGCGCTTATTCGCGAAAATAAACCTCGCCATGGCATACACACGGTCAAAAAGTCCTTTATGAGCACAACTCCTCTCTTCATAACGGCGTTTGCGTCACCCGCCAACCAAAAAGCCCTCCTCCATGAAGAGCCCCGTCAAGCGATCTTCAGCTCCATAGGCCATTGTCTCCTTCCCCCGCTCCCTCTTTCTCTCCTCATTCTCATCCTCCCCTGCTCCTTCTCGCTCCTCTTATCCCGTTTCCCTTCCTCATCCGAAGACTCACTTACCTGATAGAATAATGCCATGTCTCGGGCATACAGGTCGCTAGCCACGTCCTTGGCAATTGCCTTGAATTTTTATTATGAGTCCCTGCAGAAACAAGGATTTGGGCGATTTGATAGTCAGAATCATCCGTCTTGGTTGCCTAATATTGGCGTAAGATGGTGCAGGCTGCAGCCGTAATTCACATTCACGAGGCTGTCCCCAGCTACAAGTCGGTCCTTGTCACTGTCGGCATGCTGTAGGAAAGGTTGTATGTGGCGGACGGACTTCCACAGAGCCGTACTCACACTTCCACCCGCCCAGGCGAGCACGATAACTCAATGATAGATCTTGGGTAATTTTTACACCTTGATATTCGACATCACTAATTGCTGCCCACTCAATAATAGAGTAGGGATTCTGTGGTCGGGGTCTCGCTTCATAATAGCCCCTTTATACAGGACTCGAAGCTGTTGAAAGGCCTTTGTTTTTGTAAAGCGAGTCTTCAACGATGGTACTAGGGCCATGTGCAGTATTATCTTGAAAAGATGCAGTTGGTCAAGACGTGCCGACAATAGGATGATACGCGGGATTGAGTGGTGGTGACCTGTGGCCCTTCCAGTAGAAGTCGAACCATTCCTGCGATTAGCGAAGCTGATGGGGCCATTGGTGCTCTTTAAGCTCCTGCGTCTCCGATACATGATCAATCCGAGACCTGCGAGAACTACCAGTAGTACGCTAACAATGACTCCCGTAATGATGATAACATGGGAAGAGGAGGTTGTAGTAGAGGCGGTGTGATTGATTGACGCGTCAAACGTGGCATGGTCGGTGGCCCATGTGTTGATTTTCAGGCACAATTATGGTTGAGTTTTTCGCCATGATATCCACAAATGGAGAGGAACTTTTGCCTCCCCAGACAATAAAGAACTCGTTCGAGACATTCGCCCATTCACCATGTTAGCGTTAGGTCTTTTCATCCGCGTCCATGTGTCTATTTCCAGGATAAAGACATCGCTTAAGCTAACGAGCATTCCCCTAGTATGGCCACCAAGAAGAACCATTTTTGACCCTCCGTATGCCGGCACCAGGTACGCGCCGTTGCGCATGGGAGAGATGGCTCCTGATGTCGTCACGTTGCTCCGTCCGTGCATCGCATTGAAGATACAGAGGACACCCCGGATTATGGTTTATAAATCATACTCTGTTGAGCCGCGCTCTAGGCGACAGTATGACCGAACGACGCATTATTATTACCAGTGTACTGTGTACATACCCGACTCGCCAATGGCTTCAGTGTATCCATTCGAGACACAGATGATGCCAGTGTCGGGATCGGTTACTGCCCCCGTATAGCTTATACAGGTCGGTAGCTGTATTCGTCAAAATGTCTGTCCATGTCACACTCCCTCGTCGGTCTCAATTTATTCTACGTCGACCTGCCCGTGGAAGCGTTGTCGCCTCATCCAGGACCATCGTTAATGTTACACAGCAGATTTTTTTTTTGTTTGTTTATTCTGTTCGCTCTGTCTTTTATCCGTTCCGGCAGCACGCCTAGAAGTCGAACAGTCCCTCGAGGCGCCAAAGGCTGGCAGAGACATGTTGTCTCGTGCTCGAATCTGACATTTGAAAGCTATATGTAGAGCACTTTGAGGAGTGTTCACAACGTTTGACGTTATGTATCTTTAGGGGAATATCCGGTCCGGGCGAAACCGAACCTTTTATTCGATGCTGCAGTGTACAACACATCGGTGTGAGCGATGCGCACATGTCAGCGTTTAAAATGAGCCCAAGGCTAGAAAGCAGCCAGTTTGCTGAGGGAGGCAACTCTTGTTCTGTGTGTACAGAGTCTGCCTCTGCCAGCCTTCGCCATAAAGTACATGAACATATTGGTACATCGGTCTAGAGCTATGCCGAGTATGTACATTTCTAGCGATGGTTTAGTCAGCAGGATGAGACGTGTCCATCCCTCTGCGCTGCTGAATAAGATCGAATTTCGTCTGCCAAGTCATCTCTGGCGGCGTTTTTTCAGTATCTCTGGGGAGGTTGGGAGCCAGTGCAGTCGGGTCTGGTAGTGGTGTCACATTTTCGTTCCTGAGCGCTGCGATCTGATTGGCCCGGACAGAATAAATTCGAATTGAAAGAAAAGTGGACTCTGGCAACACTGCAAGAGTTTCCACAGCGCAAACGTAGAAACGGCGACAAGGTGAGAATAGAGAAATGGTCTAGCGTATTTTTATATTTTTACTCTCCCATCTACTCAAAATGTAAACGCACCCCATATGAGGAGAACGGTAAGTCGGAGACCGCGATACTTTTTTGTATCCTCAATGGAGCGACTCCAACAGCAGTACTGCCCCCCAACCAATGCAGCAAAAAGCCGCAAAATGCACACATTCATTATAATTCGTAAGATTAATCAAAATTATCATGCTCTTCTCCCTTCCTTGCATTCTCTCATATCACTTTGTCGCCTTACTCTCCCAAACTTTCCGCAAACCATACCCCTCCACACTCAGCACACCGCACTCTTGACAGCCCACCCACTCTTCCTTACCATCGGGTTCGATCTCGCCCAATATACAAAAAATGTCGTGCGCCCGCAAACATCCCACTAATGTCAGAGTTCTCATTGGTGGGGCCGGTATCGGCGGCCTCACTCTTGCTGCGCTGCTCGAAAAAGCTGGAATTGAATACCGTGTCTTTGAGCGGGCTAAAGAGGTCAAACCTCTTGGATCAGCTCTCAGCATTGGAGCCAACGTCATGCCGCTTTTCGAACAGCTCGGCATCTTGGAGGAGGTCCTGAGGAACGCCAAACCGTTCCCGTTCTCGACCGGATACAATGAACGGAGAGAGGCGACCCGAACTTTGGACTATAGTCCAGCTGAGAAGATGTAAAAAAAAACACACTCGACATTTCTCTTGACACTATCTCCATCAGTATCGGTGACAATCATTGACGATCTTCCCCTCTTTATCCCATTTCCCCTCGCCCCTTTTCGAACACATGTGTAGTGGCGGATATCTACCCCACATTATCTCACGGCCAGTGCTGTACAACATCCTTGAACGCCTCGTTCCCCGGAACAAGGTCCTCATGTCCAAAAAGATCCTCTCTCTACAACAAAACAATGAGGGTGTACTCATCCGCTGCAGTGACAATACCTCATACCATGGCGAAATCCTTATAGGAGCAGATGGTGCATACTCGGCCGTGCGTCAATCGCTATATAAGGCGTTGCACCAAGATGGCGAACTGCCCAAATCGGATAACGTTTCCCTGCCGTTCAACAGTACCTGTCTAGTAGGACAAACACAACCCCTAAGTCCAGATATGCTCCCACACATGAAGGATTGGCATTCCTGGTTCGAGACCACTATCGGCGAGAACAAGCCGTATGCGGTACAGTACATTGAGATCTGAATGAAAGATGAGACAAAGGCAGTATAGGGAGACCTTAAAGACTAACCTAATTCTGTTTCCGCTGTAATTGATGTCACTGGTATCTTTTTAGTGGGTCACATTTACGACCAAGTTCAATACGATCTGTTGGATGGTGCTACGGCATTTGGACGACAAGGTCTCGCGCGAGTTAGATAGTTCTTTCAGAAACACAGAGTGGGGTCCAGAGGCTGCAGAGACCATGTGCAAGGAAGTGCGTGATTTCCCGGTACCACGAGGGTCGTTGACGATCGGTGACCTTATCGATGCTACACCAAAAGAACTGATCTCCAAGGTGATGCTCGAGGAAAAACTTTTCGACACTTGGTATGGCGGGCGCACCTGCCTCATCGGAGACGGTACGTGGTCCAGGATTGGTCCCCTCACAAAACAATGGCCACCTTAGCTCTCAAGTTATTCTTACCATTCCAAACACTCTCGACGCTGTTACAATGCCCACCATCTTCAAAACACTCACTGTCTCTATCTCACCTTCTTTTCCGCCATGAATTTTTTTCATGTGGTGCATGAACCTGTATATTTTTCTGTCTGTCCACGATGTACCCAACTCCCGTACCAATATCTCTCTCCCTCTCTAGCGTGCCACAAGGTATAGTATTGAAAGATTAATATGCAGCAGAAAGCGATACGAAAAATAACGAAGTCCAAGGTCTAGATCAGGGTCTCTGCCCTTAATTTTGATCCGCGTTGTTATTTTTTTTTCTTTGCTCATCGCGGATTGTCATCTACTGTGTACAAATGTGCCGCAACTAATAGTGCCAGTATTACATGATCTAAATGCTCTCTTTTTTATTTTGAAAAACTCGGCAGATGTACCCCTCCGCTGGTTTAGGTAGGGTCTCATCCATCTTTCTTTTACTAACATACCCTCTCACGCGGGAATGCCATAAATATTGAAAGCCGAGGTTGATATTCATTTCTTTTTTTTTTCAATACCCATGTAGGTGCCGTGAGTGCAATCCAAGACGCTGTGGTTATTGCGAACTGCATCTATGAATTGCCAGACGATCCCACGGTCGAAGATATCACCAGAGTCTTCCAGAACTACCAAAATGAACGCTACCCTCTTGCCAAAACCGCCTATGACACGAGCCATCGACTCGCCAGCATCGTAGGACAGGTAAGAGCAGTACAAAGCGACAAAAACAAAGGAAGATTATGCACCCACCGGTTTGGCGTCCTACAGCTGGGTAGTAAATCTAACGGCCAGAATCCCCTCTTGTCCTCTTCTTCATACTCTTTTCACTTCACCCCCTCCCTCTCTCCCTCCACAGCACTGGTACAATGATATCATTCGCGCCATGATGAAACATATGCCCAAGAGCGTCTTCACGCGTTCACTTCAAGTCATGTACGCATATCGGCCACAGGCTTCATTTCTGGATCCAGTAGAAGATCGTGGTCAGATCAAACCAGAACCTCAGCCCAGTCTAAAGAGAGCACGTTCCCGAAGGGATGCTGAAGCTTCGGCGAGGCACCAGATGAGCGCCTCCAGTGCTTCTGTTTCCGCAGCCCCCGTTTGCGAAAAGGAATACGCTCAGGCCATTTGATGCCAAACACAAACAATATAAAAAATAGGCTATATTATTACAATGTATAGAGTTTTCCTGGTCCATTTTTTTTCTTTTTTTCTTGTATAATGTATATAATGTCGTCTTATGTCAGACATTGGGGATGGAAAGGTTGGGTTGTTGCTTGGTTATAGGTGTAGAGTGTGGGCGGGAGATGCTTGAACTGCTGAGAGTCAAAGAACAAGTGCTTTCCACATCCCGAACATGGTGCTGTGAACAGCGTGGAGTATGTCGCGAGCCATTCCTAAAAGCATGCAGGTGAAGAGATAGGAAATTCATGTTAATGAACGTATTAGAAGTGTGTCCATCTGAAATGATGACGTGTCGAATACGTACCAGAACGACCCCCAGAAGCGATCTCGGCTCCTTGGCCATGATATAGTCCACAGCACCAACGGCGATTTGTGTAATCTTCTTGAATACCAGGTGGCTCGAGTCCTCCCAGACGGAATTCTGTCCGATGTGCAGTAATAAGATGGATAGGTGAGTGCAAATTCTCTTTACGGACTACTAGACATTGTTGTTTTAAAGCAAGCGCCGTAGGTACCTCCTCCCCTGCACCAAAAACTACTAGTCGAGATATAGATGTACAACGACCCTTCTTGTTGGTCTCCATGACAATGAACGCGTTCATCACACCCGAAACGTTGATCTACAGACATAAATATAAAAAAAGCATGCGTGAGAATGGTTCCCTTATTGTACCATCTCTGCCTCAAGGAGCAATATTGAGGTCTAACATGGGCTTTACCTTGACCGTAGAGAATGGCATTGACTGTTGATCGTCCAGTCGCGTAGCGCGGACCTTCTGACCAGACTTCTTCATCGTCCTGCTGAACCACCTGAGCGTGTCGTCTATTGTAAGACTAATCACAATGCGAAACGAGTTGATGCGCGCGCCGTCAGAATCTGTAGCGTGGCAATGCTTCCTAACAGTCATGCCGATTTGATCCTTACTTCAAATAATCCTTGCTCTTGCGCTTGACTATTGTTTCACTCATCTCTCCAGCCAGTGTCCGACTTGCTCTGCGTTTGATTCATCCAAGTCGCAAGAATAGAATTAGAAAAGGTGGTCTTATGACAGCGACTTGGTTCTGCTTATTCCAAAGACTTTAGCATCTTTGTTGTCATTACCCTGCGATGACTTTCTCTTCTTCCTGCGCCTCCTTCTGTTTGGCTTCAAGTGATCTATATTAACCAAGAAAAATACGGTAAGTGTGGGTAAACCCGCCTCAGTTGGTCAATGTACAATGTCGATCCAACGACTGTAAATGGTCGCTTACACTGGTGATGGGCCTTGTAATTTTGGAAGCTCGAGAGACTGTGCGTCATTCAACATACCTAGAAATATACGCATGAGATAGATCAAAGGCTTCTTTAGCACCTCAAGATCATGAGGAGCAACTCTGATCTGACAGAGAGTAGGCGCTTCTGATCCAACCGTGATACCTTCCGAACTGACGGCCATCTTTGCTAGACATTCCAGCGCAGTGTATGTGAACCTTGCATGCTCACGGAATGCAGCTCCTGCTTGAGGCTCTAGACGTAGGAAGCAATTGAGTCGAAGGATTAGTCAAGGTTGATTGATACGTCCCGTAGGATTTCAATTGATCCCTTTAGTACCCAAGGTCTTTCATACCTGTGCGTCCTTGCAGAATGTGAAAGATATGGTGTACTGAAGAACGGACATCGTTCAACTGGGATAGCGGTCAGAATGATGAATAGGTGGTAAGCCATCTGAGCGCTCTGAACCCAAGTGCAACAGAAAGTTACAAGGTTGTTACATACAGAGTTGATCATATGGTCAATGTCCTGGAGCGCATTCTTGTTCTTTTCGATGGTGGCATGGATGTCCTCTGACCCTGCCATGTCGTATTAGCGATGCGGTAGGTACTACTGCTGGCTGCTCTGTTTCCTGAGATGATGCGTCGCGTCGTTTGTTCCTTTTTTGATGGCAGTAGCAAAGAACGTTTGGACGCGGGCCCTACTTTATTTGCCCAGGAAGGGGGGGAATGTAGTGCAGTGCAAAAAGCCACGTCTCACTTGTGCACAAATTTCGATTTTATTAGCCCGCGTGCACTGTGTGGCTCGATCCTTCTTTCCTCTATCTCTAATCCAAAAGGTAGAGAGACCTGCAGAGACAGTCACGACCCGAGAGGAGTTTGGAGCCATGGATACCATCCGCACAATCCATATCATCATCAGCAACCGGCAACCCATCCATCGATTCAGCATCGTAATACGGCCCAGGAACCGCCATCAATCGATCAACATGCATCACTACATTGCACTCTGGGACAATTGCTGGAGAACCAACTTTCAAGCAGAATCCGCATTACAGAAAGAGAGATGCATGCCAGCACAGACATCTGATCCGCTTTAGTGCCCTGCAATGCACCCGGGATCAGCATCTGATAAAATACAAGGGGAAACTCTGCGTCGTCAGGATCGTCAACAAAGTAGTCGACAATAACATCTGGATCATCAGAAAGCATCAGCAGGATGAACCTTTGATTCTGTGGACCGCGATCTAATAGTCAGAAATCTGCCATCGTCGGGACATGGCAGCTAGGCTTTATGGCAGCAACAGACATCTAACAGAGGACTGAACCATTACTATGCACTTGTAGGACAAAATGGTGAGATACGCTGCCACCCCTGCCAACAGCTCGAAGAGTAAGTGACAAAAAAAATTCAGCAAAGAGAGGAGAGCAGGACTCATGGGAGGCAGATCACAACTTAAGCGGACAGAACATCCTCTAACGACAAATCCGGAATCCAACCCCCCTAAATCTACTTTTCGAATAGCTGCCTTGTCTCGCGGCTCTTACCTCCGTGTTCACTTCAAGAACACCCGTGAGGTCGCTGCTGCCATCTCCGGCATGAAGTTGACCAAGGCCCTCACCTACCTCGAGGCCGTCAAGGACCACAAGCAGGCTATTCCTTTCCGTCGCTTCCACGGTGGTATTGGTCGCACTGCCCAGGCCAAGCCTTTCGGTATGACCATGGCTCGCTGGCCCGCCAAGTCTGTCGAGTTCGTCAAGGACTTGCTCAAGAACGCCGAGTCCAACGCTGACGTAAGTGAGGTTTTGATTGTTTTTTGTTCCGTTCGAAGCAAGTCTAGGCGTCATTCAGGAAAATGCGACGAGTTGCTGAGGCATATGCAGGACATGATTTGATATGGACAGCATTTACACGCGGTGGCGTATTGTTGAACTTGCCAAGCTCCAGGATCGCTACAATGAATTGTATCGCTTAATTGGCACACCATTAAAGCCGACATAAACGACAACTGCCCATACAAACAGGATGATAGCAAATAGCTCACAGGAGAAACGACATGTATTACCGCTTCAAGAAATCTGACCACATTATTCGACAAACCCAAACCATTAGGTCAAGGGCTTGGAGCAGGAGGCTCTTGTCATCAAGCACATCCAGGTTAACCAGGCTCCCCGCCAGCGTCGCCGCACCTACCGTGCTCACGGTCGCATCAACCCCTACATGTCGTCTCCCTGCCACATCGAGATCATTCTCGCTGAGGAGAACGAGTCTGTCAAGCGTGAGGTTGAGGCCAAGAAGCCCAAGCTCAACGCTCGCCAGCTTGCTGCCCGTGCCCGTCGTGCTTAAACTTGTCTCCCAATAAAACCTGACCACCCCTAAAAGGCCTTGAGGATGAAAAAATAAAGAATTAGCCAATTTTTCTTTATGCTTTATTCATGCAGTTTGGAAACAGACGTGTCGTGTTTTTACAACTGCATTGTGTTGCGTGCTATCGGCGATCTCGTGTTCTTTTATCTCCAAGCATGTTCCTGAATTTTCAGTGACCTCGGCTGATGGACACTCCATGTTCTTGTAAAGTACCTTGGTCAGCTCTCGCAGTCTGTCCATCTACGTTCAAGGGAAAAGTACCCGAAAGCATGGTCACCCAGCCGCGTGGATCCGAAGGACCCGAGACGGAGCTTTGTTCCCAATATGGCTTTGTTGTCATTCCATGTTCTCGTCCCATTCGACAGTGAGCTGAAACGTCGTCGATCGCCTCCCCCTTTTTATTTTGGAGGACACAAGCGAAATTGGTGGCGTGTGATTTGACTTATTCGTCGTCTTGTGTACCCATGCACCCACACTCCCATACTCTCACATATCCATTGATGCCAGCCTTCCTTTATTGTCTTTACCAATTTTTACTCTTTCACATTATGCACATATGAATGGTCGTTGTCAATAAGAATTGCACAAGGCAATGATGATGAAAATGTTGGCTTTAAAGATTCACATCTGCCCTCAGTTTTCTCAAACAACAACGATCATTACGAGGTTATGACCTGCGGTAACTGAGGAGGCGGTAAAACAGCGGTGGGAGGATAACAGTGTCGAATTTAGTCTGGAGACAACATCGCCTCTTCTGCTCGTGTATGGCCATCTGTAGATGCGTTAAAAGGACGAAGAACTCTGTTTGCATTTGCTGCATCGATGCCGTTTTTTTCTGCCTTTGCCTTTCGTTGGGCATGCGTTCGGCGCAGAATCATGGACGCAAACGGACACTACTTCCATGAATTTCGATATAGGCTACCAAAGAATGCACATTGCAGGCAGTATTAAATGCAGTCATCAATATCCTTTGATCGCTTCACATCATAGCCTGCCCTCGAAGGCCATGTTGTTCTTGCGCTGAATTGCCTCTATGCTCCGGAATCAACGACACAAATAACGAAGCATCTGACGCATACGAACGTGGAAAATGCCTGACAACACATCATCACCGCTCCCACTGGCAGTAAGAAGGTTTTTGCTAGCACTTTGGATCGATCGTGGAGACCACTTTCATGTGAGGAATCTATACTATCTGTCTTGTTTCTGTCAATTGCCTTTCGCTATTTCTTGGATCCAAAAACCAACCATAGTCCTTGTAGTCGCGTACAAGATAGATTTCGTGCACGAACCCCCCCTCCCTGGGATTGTCAATTGTCAAGATTTTTTTTATTACAAGCCACAGCCCGCACAGGGTTTATTCGTCTCTCGGACTTGCAAACTGAAATCTTCCTCTTTTGATCAAAAAATGGTATTACAGTAGACGAGACGCAGTCACACATCAGAGCAAACTGGGAGAGCGCCCTACTTCGAGCACTCAGAGGGAGGGAGGAGCATCATACATGGATGCTGACAGGAAAAAATGCAAACCATCTATCAGGATATCGATAACATCGGCATATGTTATGGCATGTCAGCACTCGACATCAGGATGGTCGAGCAGGGAACGGATCGAACTAGAGGAGGAAGGGGGAGTGGGATGCATCAGCTGCTCGGATTGCATGTACTTTTGGCATGATGGAAGTTGGAGGGTCATGCAGCTGATCCAGGGGTAATTAGGAATGCATCTGGTGCAACAGCATTTGGCATCGTCTGACAACGTTTTGAGCTGAATTGCGGGAGCCGGACATCTCGGACAAACATGACAGGAAAAGGGATATCCATCATGACGATCCCCCATGTGGTCCTTATGATGCATCAGATTACAGGGACACTGACATGTCTTTTTTCCCTCTCTGGAAAAAAAACTTGTAGGCTGATTCCACTGCTACCATCAGAACCCGCAAGTTCTTGACCAACCGCCTTTTGGCCAGAAAGCAAATGGTAAGACCCAGGGATGAATAAGTCTTGACAAAATATAAGCAGAGTATGTTATAAGCGATTCCAGGACTTTCACAGCTAACAAGGAAACATTTTGCACGTTCCCTTCCCTCCCCCCTCACAGGTCGTGGATATCATCCACCCTGCCCGCGCCAACATCTCCAAGGATGAGCTCCGCGAGAAGCTCGCCAAGATGTACAAGGTCGAGAAGGAGGTTGTCTTCTGCTTCGGCTTCCGCACCGCCTTCGGTGGCGGAAAGTCGACTGGCTTTGCTTTGATCTACGACAACTTGGAGTCTGCCAAGAAGTTCGAGCCCAAGTACCGCCTTGTTCGTGTAAGTTATTATCTCGCAAACAGAATCGCAAACGACATATATATTGGGCTTATCCGACAATCCGGACCAACTAGCAAACGACAATGGATAACAAACAGCGGAGGAACCTCTGTGCACTCTATATATGTTGGGAGCCACTATATATCGCAGTACATTGTCAGGATACTTTTTTTGCAAGGACTTTTGGTATCTGCGCGAAATGACCGGAGCCGTCAACAGAAGGGGGACAGCATCCTGGACGTTCGTGGTTTTTGAGCACGACTCCAGGATGACTATACGACAATCGCCCTGCAGGAGTTGCGGTGTCTTGACTATAATCAAGCATCAAGAGAGAACCATTTTGAAGGACCAATTTGCTAACTGCAATCGACCCCCCATTCTGTCATATATGATCCTACAGCACGGTCTCATGGAGATCAAGAAGGCCTCCCGCAAGCAGCGCAAGGAACGCAAGAACCGCGGCAAGAAGCTCCGTGGCACCAAGAAGGCCAAGGCTGCTGTTGCCAAGAAGTAAACGAAGGTAAACCAAGACTTTATTCACAACGGGGAATCTGTCAGTCGCGTGTTTTTTTACTTGGTGCTGGAGGAACATTTCATTAATCAAAAAAAGTCCTTCTTTTGTCTCACTTCGTTTCGATTATCAACCACTCACTCAGTATTGTTAGATCACTCATTACACTCGTTGACCTTGACAAATACATTGATTTTCTGACCAGCGCACAGGCAGACAACTGCAGGAATGCTTGCTTTGATGTTAATAATAACGGCTCATGATTCTATATGACGAACGCGTCTTATCAGCCTATGGCTACGTGTACCCCAGTGCATTCGCGTCCTGCATTTTTCCTTTTGTTTTAATCAACGTTTAAATAGTATAGTACACGAAATGTTTGCAAAAAAAAGTTCAAAACTGCTGTCCTGCCTGCTACAGGTTCAAGAACCCATTCATGACGTCGTCCTCATCTTCCTCGTTAATCATACTATCCATTTCCAGTCCCTCAAGTCCTTGCAGCTGCTGCTGATCTTGGTCCTGATCTGACTGTTGGTTATCATGGTTCCGATCATCTCTATATCCACCAGTTGCCCCTCCGCTGTTGGTATTATGGGAGTTATTGCTGCTGTTTCCATACATCTCATCTTCTGCAGAGGAGGTATTGTCCCCCATCCCCATCGACATATCCATCTCCATCTCCAGTCCCATGTCTAAGTTCAACATCTCATCCTCCTGTGCGGCAATGGAAGAGTTATCGTCGAGTCCTGTTGCAGCAACTAAATTCGACTGGCTATTGTTGTTGCTGCCTTCAGTATTGCTGTTGTTACCGACGCCCGCAGTGTTATTATTACCAAGCGAAGGCGCGCTGCTCAGATTACTATTAGTGTCCAAGGATATGCCAGATATGTTAGAGCCCGGAATCGGCTTTGGCGATTGAAGTTGCCGTTGCTGCGAAAAGTCGACAGATCCAGATCTCGATCCTGGTAAAGAATTTAGCCCCAGACGTGAGGCCAGCGCCGGCGACCCTTGTTGACTACCGCTGGTCATTAAATTGTTATTGCCAGTTGAACTCAGGTCCAAAGACCCCGAACGACTGCTGGCCCCTAGTGGACTCTGTTGGTTTATCAATGGTGTCGTCGGTGTCGGACTAAACATGGCGGGACTGTTGTGGCCAGGACTCATCATCGGACTATTCTGTCGGCTCGGTGGACGCTGCTGCTGTTGCTGCTGTTGTTGCTGTTGCTGTTGCTGCTGGTCAATCCACTGCTGCTGCTGAAACTGCGGTTGGTGCTGCTGTTGATGCTGCATCATATGGAGGTGCAGTTGGTTCATCTGGTGCTGTTGATGCGCTCCCAGATGGATCGGAACACCTCCCTGGCCACCCAACATATGCATATGCTTCCCTGCCAAAGGAAGCTGCATCCCTCCTGGCATCGACATTGCCATCTGCAGTGGCATCTGCAGCGGAATCTGCATAGGCATTGACATTGGCATAGACTGACCCATAGGGTTCATCCCTACGCCTACAGGCATACCCATAGGCTGTGTCATATTCACGCCCATGTTCATGCCCATTCCCATCGATGCATTTTGCTGATGCGGCATTTGTCCCATATGTCCTGTCCCCAATGGTGGTCTCGGCTGACTCGCTGTTGGGCTAGGCGTATTGGTCTGAAATGACGGAGCAAACGGAAGGGCGACGCTCGGAGATCCTTGCTGCACTGCTGCAGAGCCTGGTGCCGGTGAAGCTGTCCGCTGACCTCCTGCATCCACTGGCGATGGCAATGGCATAACTATTGCTGCTGTGTTTGATACGCTGGGCGAGGACGTCGCCGATCCTGTTCCTGCATGGTGAGGGAGCATCTGGTTAGAAACAAGCGGCGAGCTTTGTCTGCTTCCGCTGTTTTGATGCTGGAGATTATGCACCTGCTGCTGAAGAGGCTGCTGGGCCGGTGAGCCTGCCATGACACCCATGGGTGATGCTGGTGTGTCGGGTTGAGACTGAGACTGAGCCGGCGCTGGACTGTTGGCGGCACTTCCTCCCTGCTTCAGATGGGCAAGTCCTCCGAGAGCCGGAGAAGACTGTGCAGAGATAGACCCCGTCCGAATCTTTATTGGGCCAGGTGCACCGTTTGGTAGCGAGCCGGTGATCGGAGTTGGTGCAGACGACGCTGATGTTAAAGAGGACGGCGAATCAATACCCGGATTAGCGGGCGCAGCTGAAGTCAATGGCGTCACTGAAGTCGACGTATTGGCGCTGGTGTTCAAGACTGGACTCTGGAATTGTGCCGTGGGAGCAACAGTTGGTGACTGCGAGGGTGGCAGAGATGATGAAGTTGTTGTTTGTGGTGCTGTGTTGAGGAGAGGCATGGTTGAGGGAACTATCGAGGGTATAGAGGAAGGTACGGAAGGAGATGCCGTCGCTGAGCCCGTCACACCCGCTGGCAATTGTGGACTCTGCGTGTTCTGCGCCGCCCACTGTTGCTGTGCCCATTGTTGTTGTTGCTGAGGCGACATGTTGGGTGGGAACCGTTGTGCAGGAGGAGGAGCAATAGCCTGGCTTCCAATTATCGGCGTAACATGTGACACGGGAGACATTTGCGAGCCTGCATTGCCTGATGATCCTGGGGTAGGGGCAACTGTTGCTGGCGTCGATGGTCCCGCTGAACCCACAGTCGTCCCCTCTATTGAAGGTGCGGAGGTTGGTGCAGAGTTCGATCCTGTGCTACTTGGCGATTGAAGAGCGTTCGCCTCAGATGTCGTCGCCTCCGCCACTGACTTTATTGGCTCTGCTGCCTTCTTTTCCTTTATTGCTTTTTCCGCAGCTGCAAAAGCGACGGCTACTTTAGGAAGGGCAGCCATTGCTCTGGCTGCAGAAGGAAATCGTGCAGGCGGTAGTGGAGACAAATCAGGTTTGAGTGGCGGCTCCTTTGATAGCTATAACATCAATGATGAAGCATGTTTAGTTGCGACATATCTGAGAATACAACGGCTCTACTCCTGAATCCCATTTGAACTTTGATGTACTAACCGGTATAGCTTTGGCAATTTCTGACCATGTTGCCAGATATGACAGCAGAGCTTGGAGTCGAGCCTGGTATCTAAAGTGTCATTAGAAAAGAGAATAATGCATTAAATGGATACTCTCATGCCTGAATAGCGTCTGCTGCTTGTAAATCTAGTGTCACAGTTGCTTACTTCAAACAGTCTGGATCAGCGGATAAGTTGCTGTTTTGGTAGTCGATGCAGACACAGATTAACTCCTTGTTCAGTTCCAGCAACTACAACGCAAGAAAGGAAAAGAGATCTATCAGAATGCAGGCCTGCTTCGTTTTGCTCTTCAATTGATTCTCGATGTCTGTCTTCAGTTGCTCATGTTGACCTACAGCTTGAAAAACTTGCTCGTCTATGTCCATATCGTAGTGCTTTGTGGGTATTGGCGGTATCGCTACACCATTGGGCTGAGTAGCTTGCGGGCGTACAGCGTCTCCTGGCAAGGCTGGCATGGTTGGCATTGCAGGCATCCCTGGCATCCCTGGCATCCCTAGTATCCCTGGCATCCCCGGCATCCCTGGTGCAGCTTGCATCCCTGGTACAGCTTGCATCCCTAGTACAGCTTGCATCCCCGATGCACCTGGCATTCCCGGTACAACCGATACACCGGGGGGTCTTGCCATGCCTGGCATGCCTGGCATTCCCGACATTCCGGCAACTCCTGGCATACCTTGCACCGTGGGCATGCTTTGCACTACTGACATTCCTGGCATCCCCTGCAACCCCGGCACTCCTGGCATCCCTGGCATTCCTTGCATTCCAGTTATCCCTGGAACTCCTGGAGCACTTGGGACTCCTGGAACCCCTGACACACCTGGGAATCTATTGGGACGTGCTTTGCCAGTGTGTGTGAGGTGGAGGTGCTGTTGTTGTTGTTGTTGCATCTGAGCGAATATGCGCTGCTGTTGTTGCTGCTGTTGTTGTTGCTGCTGCTGAAGGATAAGGTTATTGTGCATCTGCTGTGGACCCGAGGTTGGAGACTGTTGCATTTGGAGCTGTAGTTGAGGTGGCGGAGGTTGCTGTTGCGCTAACTGCTGCTGCATCATACCAGGCGGCACTGGCGCTGGACGCGCCATCATTTGTTGATGCAACTGCTGTTGCTGAAGCTGCTGTTGTTGTAAGAGCTGTTGCTGCTGCTGCAACTGCATCTGCTGAAGCTGGTATTGTTGTTGCTGAAACTGCTGCTGCTGTTGTGGAGGCTGGTTTTTCATGGCAGCTCGTTGCTGTTGCTGTTGTAGAAGCATCTGCTGCTGCTGCTGTTGGAACTGTTTCTGCTGCATCTGTTGGAGTAACATCTGTTGCTGATGCTGATATTGGTGTTGCTGTTGCTGTTGTTGCTGGAGCAGCTGTTGTTGCTGCAACTGCGTCATTGGTGGGAAGTGGTGGGGTGGTTGTTGCTGCATGGTCGAACGATTAACTTAGAAACGGTGGCGACCAGATGTGCTCTCGCCCTGTTCGCAGACAGAGAAAGGTTATAGGGGTATGATGGATCCCGCAACGCAGACTTTTGCGACGAATTCCTTAAAAGATGATCTGTCAGGCGGGGAGTCGAGGATGTGGGCCCGGTTGGTGTTGATGGCGGCAGATGCGTGGAATCCAGCACGCTCCTAGTGAATTACGTCCAGCGATGCCAATATTCAGGGAAGAGATGTAAAGACAGATAGATCTTTGTCGTAGGTCCGTTCTCTCGCTTCTGTGTTTGGACTGGTCCAATTACTGTACACTATTTTCCTTTACGTGGGCATTGTGGGCATTGTGGGCAGACAACTCTGTAAAATAAAATATAACGCGTCTACGGTTATGCAGCAGCATGAACAGGAGGATCTCTGACTCGGGCCATTCGTAAGCGAGCTCTGCGTACACCAACTCACAGAAAGATGAGACGCTTTTCGCCAGTACAAAAACTTGTAAAGTCCTTGAGCAGGACTTCCAGGAGGCTGCGTCACCCAGTTCTAAATTCCGCGTCGTTGTCATTTTCCAGTATTTCCAGTAGCAATAAAGGAAAAGACAATGACGGTCGATGTAAAATGAAGATTGGAGGAATTGTGGATGTGTGGATGTGGGGCCTCGAGGATATGTCGAGGCGACTACGCTCGGGGCCATGAATGACGGCGCGCTCGCCTCACAAACGTAGCAGCATGGAGCTTCAACATAACGCCCTCCTCGGCTTCAGGACTTGAATCCCGTTGTTTCTACGCCACCAAGGCGCGCCGTTCGATCATTCGTGCATGGAACAGCCATTGCTCCCCAAGAGACATCAAACAAGCGCATAACCTATCGGGAGTCCAAAAGTTCTCACGAGCGTGTTCCCATCAGCGCATTACTCTCGAGTAGGGTTCAGTTCTGAGTGTCAAAGTCCGCCACCAAGGAACAGTATCAAAGTCGAACAAGACAACCTCAGTTCTGTAGTCTAGACCACCTGGTACAGTACCGTACATTTGCATATTCGTATATTCGTAAGCAAAACAACACATTCGATGTTGTGTGTCCTCTTCGTTGCTGCCCAGCGGATATACAACATTATTCGTAGAATGGTGCCATCGCACCGCCTAGTGCGTAGTCCAGGTCAACATGGACCAAAATATTCCAAGCACCTGTTTCTACGCATTGAATGCAGCCGACATAAAGAAAAGACAAAGGGACACAACGGAACGACGACAACAGCATGAACGGAAAGAGGAAAGTACTCTATACAATTGAATGAGCACAGAGGGTGCCTGAACAATCACCTCGCTGTGGCAAGAAATCGCGTCATCTTGTGCCATTTGCTGCATCGTCGCGCAAATTAAACGCAAATCTCTTAGAACGCTTTAGAGCAGTGTGTGGGTGAGTTCGTGTGCGTATACATGTAGACTAAAGTAGCAAAGATTCACTCAATGGATCTGTCAAATCACATATATCGTCCAACTCTATTCAATTCATTCCCTCTATCCCTTATCAAAACCGCACGAAATGAGCCAAGGATTGGGAAGATGGCACCATCGGTCACAAACTCGAAATCGCGAGCTCTCGTTGGCTAGGATATTTTCAGCTTCCTTTCCTCGCAGATGGCGTCTTTTTGCAGCTCCTTCGGCTTGCTTTCGCACGCACATGCCGGGCGATCGTGTGAGATCGTGAGCAGGAGTGGGGTTGTGGCCATGTTCAATTCAGCCCGTACACTATATACGCTGACTGAATACATGGCTCCCATATAGAAAGAAACGTTACACACCTCTTTTTTTATGGTCGTTGTATGCGTTGTATGCGTTGTATGCGTTGTATGAATATAGCCAGAGGCAATGGATTGCCTCGACCGAGCGTTTATTATGGTGGAGAATATACAAGGTAGTGTTACATTTGAGCGTAGGATACGGCAGTTGAAGAAACCGGCACTTTTACTCTCAGTCTTCGCGGTAGTCTTCATCGTCGACTTCTGTCCGCCTAACTCTACGCCGGGCTTGGGGTTTCCTGATGGCCCTCCGCTTCTCCTGCTCCTCTTCTTCATCGTCGAATTCGTCCATATCGTCGTCATCATCGCCATGGATTACCTCGTCCTCCATTGCATCCACAACATCGTCTGACTCACTGTCATCGCTGACAGCCAGGTCGTGTGCAGAGACTTTTGTAGAAGAATGGTTACCAGCACCATGGCTACTACCGCGGCGCTTCTTCTCACGACCGACCTCACGTAGTCGCTTCAGGACCTTTTCCGCCACGAGACGCCCCTTCAACTTCTCGACCAAGTTCTTGAGCGAGGCGTTTTCAGCCCGACACTCGTCCAGCTGTCGACTCAGAACATTGTTGTCGTCCTGCAGCACCGTGATCTGTGAACGCATTTCTCCCGATTGATAGTGCTTCTTGGCTCTGTATTTGGCCGAGGCAGCTTTGTTGCGCTCCCGTCTGTCGTTGGCAGAGAGAGGGGCCCCTGAGGACGAAGGTGAGTAGGCTCTTGACCCGTTCGCGGACGCAGAAGAAGCTGAAGGAGGGGGTGAAGCAGACATGGAGGATGTGCCACGGTAGTGGTGTCGGTCATCTCGATTACTGCTGGGCATCGGATAGTGAGTAGAGTCGATGGGGCTTTGAGGTGAGAGGGGTGGGCGTCCTGTCAAAGAGGGCAGAGTCATAGGCGGGGAGTATGGGTGTGCACGATGTGAGGAGGAAGAGTAACCAGGCTGGTGTCGAGGATAGGGCAGGTTGGGTTTTTGGGCCAGCTCTGCGGAATTGGATCGATGGTGAGGATGCGAGTATGGCGGGGAAGGAGCCTGGTATGGAGTACTATGATGATGCGAGGGTTCGTGGTGCGACGTTGTAGAGATGTAGAGAGGGTGGGAGGCCTCGATCGGAGGAGACGCTGGTGCAGAGGAGCCGCTCACGAGGGATTCGTGACCCATGGTGGGCGAGATATCTGAGTGATGAGGGTAGGGATGCGAATATGGTTGCTGCTGGTGCAATAGCTGCTGGTGTTGGTGCATCCGAGCGTGAGGTGGATACGACGCATTGGCCGAACTCAAGGACATGGTTGTTGTTGTGAAAAGAGTGAGCGATCAATTGCGAGGAAAATGAAGTGAAAAGAGAAAGAAGGGTGCGTGCGAGATTGGACGAGAGAGAAATCTTTCGAGTATTTGTAGGCACGGCAATTCTCGATCGGGAAGAAGAGAGTCTTCTTGCTCGCGTACTCGCGTCATTTTGGCACATCGCCTATACATCAATCTGCCTACTCCTACACATATACACATGTTCGCTCAAGCCCGCCGGACCTTCAGCGCACTCTGCTAACCCGGCTTTATTTTTCAATTCATCCGATGTGAAATACAATAGCTCACTGACCGTGGAGGAGGGGTTAGAGTGTTTACCTGAATGCAGTTGATCATTTATGCATCGTGCTATCTACTGGACGATGGCATCATCAGTCAACACACAAAGCCATAAGCTGAGAAGCGGGAGCGTGTGCTTGTGCTCTCTTTGTTTCGCCTCTCCTACTCGGTCAAATCCCATTCATGTGTACTCATTAACTGCGGGGTGCAGCGCCAGAGTAAAAAATAAAATAAAGAAATAGAGCTCAACTTGTAGCAATTCGTGTAGGTGGATGACGCGAGATTGGATTTATAATACGCCTCTTCTCAATCCCTGATACACCTGCAATCGAACGCACGACGAAGAGAAGACAGTGCGACTCTTTGTATGCCTGCATACGACGGCGAAAGCTTATTGAATCCTATTCAATCGATTATGGCCGCATTGTGAGGAAAGGTCATCTCAAAGACCAGACACAATCGCTCGTGCCTTATAGCTCTGGAGTCACTGTGCTGACAAAACACAGATTTTGTTTCGCTTGACCCTTCCGCGCCACAACTCAATTAAAAAGCACTGCGATTCATCAGCACCGCTTCAAAAAAAAAAAAAGGCGACATCGACACCACGCAGGTGGAGACGTTGACAAGTCGGAGGAGTATGGTCGCAAGGGTCTAGTCGCGTCCTTGGGTCTTCTTTTCATAGCTCCTGTTGCTCAATACTACCATGTCATGACTATGTGTCATAGAATAATAGAATATGCTAACGAGCATACTAGCCACTACCTAGTTGCCGCCTCCCTTCATGTTCACGGTGGCCCAAAATGAAGTTGGGTGTTTCTGTCGCTAGCCGCCACGGGGCTCGACTGTTGTTGCTACCCAGCGGGGCATCATGAGGGATATCGTACAGCAAGTAATTGCATGTGTAGCAGGAGTCTGGTAACTGCCATGGTCCATGGGGAGTGCCAAGCACGTGAGCACGTGGCATGTCCTCTACGCGTTCCTGGAGGAGAGCACACGCGAAAGCGTTGGTGTTGCAGAGCGTTCCTTTGCAACAGGGTGTTCGTGCGCCATCAATGGTTTCACAGTCCAACGCGCGGTGTTCCAGCTGTTTCTTTGGCAGCATAGGGCGCACGTACAAGAGCGGTGTACGTGAACATGCATTTTTTTCTTTCACCTGTTGTTCATGCACTTTGTTCCCTTCAACATCACTTTCCTCCATTCCACATCATTACTCTCATTACTCGTTTCAACCTGGCCGAACCACCTCCTTGCTCCATACCACTCGACCCTCCATCATGCTACTTGAAATCTCCTGTGCCTCTGACTTCCTGTCTCGATTCCTCGCTGCGTCGACCTCCTGTACCCCCCAGATCATTGACGACTTTAAAAAGGAGACCGCTGCCCTGATGCAGGAAAAATACACCGACCACTGGGACCCACAGAGGCCACACTATGGCAATGGCTATAGGGCCATTACCTCCTTTGGTGGTAAAGTGGACCCGCTCCTGTGCAAGGTAAAGAAAGCCCAACCATACGAGTTTGGCTGTGGCCTATTTTCCGTCGAGCTCAACCCCAACTCCCCAACTCTGGCTTGATATTGGCTTGCGCAAAATAAGTTGAGAGCACTTTACGAGGGCTTGACCGCTTGGTATTGCATTTCATAAGCTGCACCAGTCCATGCCACTCTCAGCATCCAGTCGAGATTCATTACGGCACTAAGCTTATTCACTGCCGAATCCTCGCAGCCATCTTCTAATGGCGTGTGCCCTTGTCTTTGAATCAATGGAACCCAACAAAAATAAGCAAACTCTGTTGTTGACATGGTGCCATATTGCTTTTCTTGTAGGCTGCACAGAAGAGTTCATTGCCGATGGAGACGCTGCAAGGCTTGATCCCCAAAGACCTAGTCGTGTGGGTAGAGCCCTTCACCGTGTCCTTCCGTGTCGGCGACCATGGCTCCATCAACACCATCTATGACAGCTCCCGTGGCAAGGTCTCGATGAAGGTGGACAACTCGCCGTTCCAGCCAAAGGCGCTTGGTCGCCCCTCCTACGCGGTTCGCATCTCGCCACCACCTTCCCCACCCAACTTCCCAGCCAGGATCTCGCATGCGATCCCTATCACCAGCCCATTGACCAAGGGCCAAGTGATCACCCCTAGCGCGACGCCCTCGCCTCCTTCGTCGAAGCTCTCAGCTATGGTTGTCTAGTGCTCACTGATCCATGGGGCTACAAGACCGTTCCTCTCTTGCAGCCATTGATCTTCTTCCACGTTTTGCGTCATGTTTTATTCACCATCAGCGGACGAGGGCTACATGCGACAGATCTATCAATCCAACTCGATGCATTCAACAAAAAGAAAAAAACCAAAAAAAAAAGGTCCCTCACAGCAAACACCAGGAAAAAAAATTAGAAAAAATAGGACCAAGCCATGTACGACCCGCCAAACAACACTGACACCATCGCGATCACGCGCTACCAGGATGGACTTTTTGTTGCAGATGACGGAACAATATTCCCGGCAAAAGCCTGCAGCACCACGGAAGGCTTTTTCCACCTTGTTCTTTTTGTATTTTTTTCTTTTTTTTCTTTTTCTTTAATGTGTATAGTTTTTTCTCTCCTCTTTTTCATCCTTCTTTCTTTTTCCTGCTTGTTCCTTTTGTTTTATTAGAACTTCCATGTAGCTCTTGTTCGTTGTTTCTTCTTTCTTTGTATGTGTGTATCATCCCCATCATTCCTTTTTACGTTGTTGTAAATGTACTTTAACTTTTCTCATTTATCAATAAAAGGCGAGGCAGCTTCATTGAGCGGCTTGTTGCGTTGTATACAGGTATCGTGGGTGGGCAAGTAACGTGCCTTGTGTTCCTGGTGCGCGCGATACGCTGGG
>MU617113.1:3106-22873 GCA_025201705.1 Dissophora ornata
GTTGAAACTGGATATTGCCGCCACACCTTGAGCGGCCATAGTAAGAGTGTTGAGAGCGTCGGGTATTCGCCAAATGGAGATCAGATTGCGTCTGGCAGTTGGGACGATACAGTGCGGCTGTGGGATGTTGAAACCGGAGATTGTCACCTCACCTTGAGCGGTCATCGTGACGTTGTTTGGATTGTCGTGTATTCGCCAAAAGGAGATCAGATTGCGTCTGGCAGTTTTGACAGGACAGTGCGGCTGTGGGATGTTGAAACTGGAGATTGCCGTCACACCTTGAGGGGCTATATTCGCCATGTTAATAGCGTCGCGTATTCGCCAAATGGAGATCAGATTGCGTCTGGCAGTAGGGACAACACAGTGCGGCTGTGGGACGTTGAAACTGGATATTGCCGCCACACCTTGAGCAGCCATTCTAGCGATGTTACGAGCGTCGTGTATTCGCCAAAAGGAGATCAGATTGCATCTGGCAGTGATGACAAGACAGTGCGGCTGTGGGACATTGCATCGGGGGAGTGTCGTGTGGTGATTCAAAACGAAGCTGCGGTAAATAGCATCTTTTGGAGAGTGACTTCCGAAAATAATCATATTGTTACTGGATGTGCCGATGGTACAGTACGGCTGTGGCGGATCATAGAAGATGGGAATGAGTGTTTCGTACGGTTGCAGTGGAGAATCAGACCAGAGAGTCTTTTTTTGTCGAATACATCGATACAAGACGTTGCAGGGTTAAGCCGAATTAATAAACAGCTCCTATTGCAACGTGGAGCCGTAGGTGATCCGGTTCCACTGTAGATGGAGCCTTTATGAAGTGGATATAAAGCTAGCTGTCATGGTATCCTATCCAAATGGTACCTATCAAGCTACTGATACTGAAGCTGGAGAATTTTCCAGCTCTTAATTCTGCCATTGTGTGCTTCGACAAGCTGGATGAATCCACCGGTGTCCTTTAGTCTGGCTAAGAGACGAATATGACCCGAACAGGAGGTTGTCAAGGAAACATGTAATCCATGCAATGGCTACTGCACGCAAGCTACTCGCAAACTGCCGAGGTCTAGAACAAGAAAGACCTGACCTAGAATGACTCCAGTGTCTTTATTCACCTCACGCTTTATTTCATCAGGGTCGCACTAAATGTATTAGCTGTGAATGTTCAATCCACACTCGAGCATGACTAAAAGGGTGGCGATAGAAAAAGCCCAAATACAGGTGGTCTGGTCGCATCCACGGGACACCTTGCTAGCAGATTACAGTGGTTTGACTTCAACGCTCTTGGAAAAGACTTGTGCGCGTTCCTCAGAATACGTTATCTGACTGAAACTCAAGTTGTTAAGAATTGATTAGCAGCTGTCCGATTTTTTGGGAGGCCAACCAACATGAACATACGAAGCCTATTGCTTTTCGTTAGTATTTCAAGCTTGTTGGACCTGAACTTAGATTATTGATTCCATTTTTTTTCTTTCGCGTTCAGTGAAGCGGAACAGACGCGTGCACGGTGAACTTTCGGTTGCACCCTGTATTGTGCTGTGAATTGAAAACAGCGGTATAACGATGTGTTGATGTGCTGTCTGACATCATAATCAAGTTTTGTGGACGGAACAAATATAATTTCTATCCGTCAAGACATGAAGGCTCGAATACATTTGAGCAATGATGACATGGAGTGCATATGCAATCTCTGCTGAAGGGATGCATGGTCTTTGACCATAAGATTTGCAATCACAACTGCCACGCGTATTCGGTCAATGTCACAATGAAAGCGCGAAAAAAAGAAACACGGGCCACAAGTACAGAGGTTAGTGTCGATCACGTTGGTGATCTATACCCCTGTTGTTTGTGACAAGAAGATCTGGTTAGCACAAGTGTGATGGACGTTTGCGCTCTGGAGCGTGGACCATCTGGAAAGCCCGTGGGGGGGGGGGCTTGCTCTAAGGGATACTCTTGGTTTGCAACCTACACGAGTTGTATCCTGCACAATTTGCTCATTTTTTATGACTACGACAAACAGGAGAGACAGAAACTAGACAGGATGGAGGCCGATGTGGATGGATCACTAGACTATGAACTGATTTTCCAGAAGTACGCACGGCTGCGTTGGTTCTAGCTGTAAATATCGCGGACGCCATTCGTGGCCGCGACAAAGAGCACTCAAACAGGCCGCAAGCGCCTACGTCGTTGACAACGCGACTGTCGATGCGACGATCCTCTTGCTTCCTCAGCATCTTTCGTCAACAATTTGCAGAAACTCAATCCGTCATTTGGAAAAAACAGTAAAATATTTATTAATGAGGAAGCTCTCTAATTGTCGCTCTCGTCGTCCGAGAATATTCTCCGTTTGCCTCTCCGTTTCGCTGCCACTACTTTTGATTTCGCGCCCGAACTCGATACTGACGAAGACGACGATGACGTCGGTGAAGACTTTGACATCAATTTTGAGTTGGCCGAAGCCGCCGCTCGTCGCTGGGAATAGATCGGTAGCTTGCCCTTCCCCAACTCCTCTTCGTCATCGTTCTCATCGTCTTCGTCTTCTTCGTCCTCGTTGTCCTGGTCGCCCTCTTCATCCTCTTGGTCATTTTCTCCCTTGTCGTCTTCCTTGGCTTCCTCTTCGCTCTCTGCTCTGTCCTCCTCCTCCTCCTCTTCGTCCTCGTCCTTGATTTGTCGTCTCCGGCCATTTCTAGTTGTAGGCTTGGTCTTGTTCCGACTACTAGTCCACGTCTTTGACGCCGCTGCTTTGGTCGATTTCTTGACGGGCTTCTTAGCCTTGGCTTTCTTTGATCGAGTATCTCTCTCCTCATCTTCCTCATTCTCTTCATCCTCGTCATCCTCGTCTTCATCTTCCTCCGCTTCTTCTTCTTCCTCCTCCTCATCATCATCCTGTTCTTCCTCCTCCTCCTCTTCCTCCTCCTCTTCCTCTTCATCGTCCTCGGAAACTTTTCGCTTCCGGTTTGCGCCTCCTTTTTTAGCAGGCGCCTTCTTGGGTGCTTGCGGCACTGGCGAGTTTTTACCACGCGATCTGGAATTTAACACCCCCGTTACTACAGATCCTGCAATGGAGCCCTTCCTTGTTCCATTATTGTTGCTAAATACGGCACCAGGGCCGACCTTAGGACTGTTGCGACGGCTCGAAGCAGCCGAGCCAGCAGCGCCCCCAAACCGCCTCCGGTCCTTACTTTTCTTCTCGTTGTCGCTGCTCTGCTCCTGATCACTCTCTTCGTCCTGGTCGGCATCGTTTTTCTTGTGACGGTCATCATCACCGCTTTGGTCGTCATTCTTATCCTCATCCTCAGCCTCACTTTCCTCCTCTTCCTCGTCTTCATCCTCGTCATCGCTCTTAACAACTCTCCTTCCTGCCTTTCGCCGACTCTTGCTCTCGTCCTCCTCCTCGGCCCACCACTCCTTGGGCCAGGAGCTCTTCTCGCCTGCCCCGAAGCTCTCGACAAGCGCATCTTGGACATCGGACTTGACTTGCGGGGACCATATCCTCGCAAACAGCTGCCTTGATGTCGGTGAATTACCAATCATGCTCCACCAAGACTGCAAGAGCGACAATGCTGCACTCAGCTGAATCGCTTGCTCCTTTCTCTGCTTGGGAGTCAGCTTTGTCTTTGCGAGAGCCCCTCCGTTCTTGGCTCTTGTGTTCCTGGTAGAACCTCTGCCTGCCGTTGGCTTTGATGACACGTCCTCCATCTCCAGGTCGCCGTCCGTCCGTGTTCCTGATCCTGAAGACTCCACAGGCGATGCAGTCCTGTCGCTTAGAGATAACAAAATTGCGGCCAAATGATCAGGGTACCCTCTCGCCCACTGAGCAACACTTGCCTCGCAAAACTCCCTCATCTCGTCCGAAATCACCTCAGTCTGACTAGCTATCCTGACAACTGCACGTCCGAGCTTCATATCCGGTGGGCTCAATGAAAGTGTGCGAACTAGATTTAAAACACCGCTCAGTGCCTCAGCTGTTGATTGCGTACTCATATCCGGAACCCAGCTAGCGCCGAGGAGGGTGGCCACAGCATCCGAGACGCCGCCTATCTCCGATTGCATCAATTGCCAGACACCCAGTTGTTCAAACGTGTCCCACTCTAACGTCTGTCCCAACACCTGAAGCATATTGGAGTTGACCCTCGGCTCCCAACCGTTTTCAAAAGACTGAGGGCTGTAGTGGACCTCTTCAGGCTTATCCTGAGATCCAGTCTTCTTTGTGCTACGCGTGTTCTTGGTCTTTTTCTTGTCCTCCTCCTCCTTCGTCACCGAATTAAAATCCCGTAACGGTGATGGAGTCGAAAGCAAGGTGAAATCGCGTCTGAAGAGTCCCATGGAAAGGCGATAGATCTGTGCTGGTGTAGCCATAACAAGAATAAGCTTCAAGGATGCCTCCGTCCTTGGAACAAGTTCAGGCAGATACTGCAAGACTACTGGTAAAACGGCATCAAATACTGACAGCTGTCGATCCTGCAGGAGCTGTAGATCTCTCAAAAGGTATTCCTGCACCAAATGCGTGGGTTCGTCCGTTGCCTCTGTTCCGTCTTCCTCCATTTCGTTCGCCTGATCCTGACTGACTGAGGCTCTGAGGTATGAGCCATAAAGCTGTAAAGATTGCTCCAGAGAGATGCCGACGCCTAACGCGCTGCGCTTTGCCCCGCGGATCAATCCAAGCAGGTACCACATCCCCAGAATCCTGGAGCTAGTGTCCTCGGTAGCTTCGCTCTTCAAGAACACCTGCGCGACCCTCAAAGCCCCATCCTTGCCATCCCTCTGCGTAACTCTCCAGAGACAAGAGATTAGTACTTCCATGGTGCCAGCATCCTCGTCTTGAAGTTGCTTTTCGCTGACTGGCAAAACATAAGACTCTGGAACTTCAGCCTTTTGTGCGAAAGAGCAAATTTCTTGGCCAATCTCGTTTGCAATGTCCGAAGCCTCGACTCCAGCGCCAGCAACGTCCCCATAGACCTCCCAGATACGTCTGAACATGTTTGCAGTCTCGGGTGCTTGCGAGTCAGCTTCATATGCCTTCTTGAATTCCTGAAGACTAGAACCAAAGATCCAGAGAGAAGCCCCAGGAATAGGAATTGCAGCTGCGGAGGTAATTTCACTGTCCTTGCCTGATCCTGCAGTGGTGCTAACATCATCAGTGAATGTCCAGTCGGAGAGTACGGATGGATTTTGAAGTCTTGGTTGTTGTTGAGTAGAGTGATCGGCAGCGGATGACTCCATGACTTCATCTTCACCATTTTCTACGTCATCATCCTGCGACGCCTGGTTGACTCCATCCGTCTGCATGGGCTCTCTGGACGACTCTCTCGAATGGTTCCTTGACTTTCGACCCTCAGCCTTGGATTCGTCATCGTCATCCTCGCCCGCGATCCCCTGCGCCATATACGCAGAATGCGGCGGAGAGCTCTCGAACTCATCCACGCCTTCACCGCTATCGCTTTCCCCAATCGATCGTGAGGCTGAGTGATTCTCATCAGCGCTTTCTATCGACGTCACTCCGAGGGATGATCCTGAAGCGTTTTCGGCCATATCTCCAACCTGTGCTGGGAACATGGACAACATGTACTCGCGAACAGGGGGATAGTCATCTAGGGAGGAGGCCTTATAAACGAGACGGAAGGATCTAGTACGAACAAATATTATAGGGTGTGATCGTGTCCAGTTAGGGCAATGATGTGGTCCAGGATTGTGGTTCTTCACGATGATGACCCCTCATACCTGATAACGCCCTTGTCAACTATTGCCTGGGCTGCCATTCCGACATGTTTATGGATGTAATCACGCAATGGAGGATGATAATTCTCGACGGTGAAATGCAAAAATTCGAGGAGGATCGCGGTAATGTACGGATAGCGCTCGACTGACCTCTCCATCAGAAGCATGGCCGGCTCTAATATAATCAACGCATGTCAGCTGCTTGCCTAAGAGTATGAGCCATATCGGATTGTTTGATGATAGGTACCGTACATACCAATATTCATAATGCTGTCCCTGACAGGATCGTAAAATAACCAGTCGTAGAATAGAGCAAGCTTGACGTTGGCAGCTACGACATTGGACTGAAGTGCAGATAAATTTCGACGTGAATACATTGCCATGCTCCTCGTGGGATTTGTCCGTATTACAAGACGGCTGTTGTGCTTACTCTGATGATTCTGATGAGACCTCCGATAAGAACATAACGTGGAACGATGCTACTGGCAAGCACTGCGTTTGTAGGGTGATAAACACCGCAAATGTAGCGGATGAGATCGCTGTACAACGTCTCCGACTCGGGTGTTGAGAGGTACCGATCAATAAACCACTGCAAATTTCGGTGGTGATTCCCGACGTTGATCTAGATTATAAGCAGACACACCATTAGCTCCTCAAAACACAAAACTGTGCTTGCAAGCAGATCCATATGAACTCAACTTACATGCTTCAAGATATGCAACAGCTTGTGTTCCATGTCAAACGTAAGTCGGCTCGCCAAATATATCTCCTTTGAAGGTGTGGCCATAAGCTGATGAATGCCTTCCAGCTGCGGATTCAACTTTTCAGGGCTGTGTAATAGATCGACCCAGATCTCTTCAATTTCCTTGATCCGCGCCACGTCCTGCAGTGCTCTGACAAGATCCCGTCCCACATCGGAGCAGTCTCGGAACCGCTCTCGCAGTAGCCTGGCACAAAATATGGCTTCCTGTTGACGAAGTGCCATCAATCGCCCATGGTCTAGCATGACCCTCAGATATGTAAAGCAAGAATATGCAACCAGGACTGGGAAAGAGTACAACCATGGCTGGACATGTGCCTGAAGTAACCGGAGCATAGCTTCCGCGTGTTGTACATTCGGCTGCGATACATCTCCGCCACGAATTTGTCTCAGCAGGATCATGTACAACTGCTCCACCCCATGAACTTTGATCTCAGTCAACTGGCCGATAAGCCAAAGCAGTTGCTCTCTTACTTGAGGCCTGATCTTGTAGAAATGCATGAGCGAGCAGAAATAACGCGTCTGCCTGACCGCAAACGCGAGCGCATCACGCGCGACAAAGTTCATTTGGCGAAAGAGTTCTGTGGCGGACGTGCTTTGTCCTGAAGGTCCGGGGTTGTTGCTGCTATTGCTAGGGTTACTGTTGATTGTCAAGATACCATAAAGGAGCCCATTGATGATTTCTGTGTGCTTTTGCATGCTGTTCGAGGCGGAGTCTTGCAGCTGAGTATGGATGTCGATTTCCGACATGCCCTTGAGTGATTCCATCAGCGATCGGTGGGCCTGGCTCATCTCCTATTGGGGTTTTCGATGCGAGAATGTGTTTTGTGTATCCATTGTTAGAAGGGTTGTGCGTCGTCTTGCAATGCACTTCCACAAGAGCCAAAGACTTCCAAGTGGAGGAGTACTTGCCATGTCGACAGGATCATCGTCGTCGAACTGAGCACTATCGAAAATGAGCGACTGTGGTGGTGGTTCAGGGACCGCCATGGTGCTGAAACAGGAATGCGATGTCCAATGGGGGTTTTTGATTGTATCTGACGATGAGCGATCAACTTCTCATTCCGCTTTTGATTATAAATGCTGCTCCGGAGATGATTCGAGGCTGGGTTGAGATTGAGAAGAAGAAAAAGAAAGAATGCATTTTCAATGCTCCATCTATTCGTGAGACATCAAACGCGCATTCGGCAATACTGTAAAAATTAGTAGTCACGGACAGGGTGATAAACGCCAGCCTCGAGTTATTCCAGTTGTTCTGTTCTGCCTTCCTGTCGCGAGACCAAGAGGTAAGTTTCTATTGCCCCATCATATACAAACGCTCCTTCTCGTTGCAAGAACGCGATGGCCATAGAGACTGATCCGTTGCCAGTGGTGATATTGCCTCTAGTGTTTATTGTGCCCCCGGGTGGACTATACAGGAACCAGCAGCCTTTTCCACAACAACAATAACAGGGACACTTTCACAGGAAGGAAAGGACAAAGGCGAGGATGGAAATCACCATCCTTGGAAAGTATAGACCTTTCGGAGAAGTTCGAGACACAATAACAGCCGTTCGTCAAAAGGCCACGACGGTATCCACGCTACCACCATTTCTATCGCCGGAAAGTAACAGCTACGTAGAATCATGTTGGGACGATTCGCACACGACTTCGACGCGGGGCGAAATTGCTCTGCCTCGGTATGAACTGTACCCGCCAACCCAGGATGGCATCATCAATGACTCCCCTGAATCAAAAACCGATACCGCCCAATCAAATTTCAGTAAAGGCAAGATCCCACGCGGATACGACGTAGAAGTTTCCGTCAAGGGATCCAAGGTCACTTGGACACAAGGTGGCGTCCTTCGAAAGATCCTAGATTTTAGTTCCGAGAATGAGACAGTCCAACAGACTCTCTTTGCTTGGTTTATTGTCAACAATCCTTCGCAAAAGAGCTCCGGCAGAGTGCGGGATCGGGAGCGGGATCGGGATGACGACTATGACGTTGAACCACTGAATTCAGCGGAGAACCCCGGAGCGGATCGTCAGGGCAGACAGCAGGCTCTCGTAATCATCCTCAAAGATACTGCACGGATTTACTTCTCCAGCGGAGAGTCGTACTCTGTATATTTACCATTCGCAGTTCATAAGGTCTGGGCCATGGATCTGGGGCTTTTGATGGAGCGGAAACAGGAACCTGGGGAGGAAATATCCGAAGAAATGGAAGGCACAGGTTTGCCAAAGTTTTACATGATCATGGATCCGCTAAACGAGCTACAGATCGTGACACTGTACAGATTACCCAAGAAGATTATTACGCCACAAAAATTAGTACCCCAGGAGGATGCACCAAGGATACGACACATGAATGGCATCGTAGGTGATATATTCAACACTTGCGTCTTCTTATCGAATCTGGACGCCGATGACAGAACAGTCGTGACGTTTGATCTGCTTCAGAAACGACATCGAGTTTGGCAATATGCCTCCAGCATGCCGTCCGCATTGCCGTTCTCCAGGATGCAGTCCCAGGCAGGACCTACCAATACTACAGCGATGGAAATTGAAAACGACGCGGATCTACAGATGCGGACAGACACCTATCTTTTTGAAATCGAGAGCAACATACAAGCCGCATCGTAAGTGCTTTTTATCGTGGCGATTCACTCGGAGGAAATGGCTTTTGAGCGGACCATCACTGACACCTACCTGTGGATAATAGGCAAAATGCGACCATATTTAGCGCCCATATGTTCGACGGTTCTACCGTGATTGGCGTGTTGGACCATGAAGCCGAAAAACTGTCATGCTATCAGATCATAGCCGACCAAATCACTGTGCACCTTTGGACAAAACCAGCGCTTTCGGCTGTTGCTGTGGAGGCTACGAGAAGGCAGCAGCGTGACATTTTGATTCTTTCCCACAAGGGTGCGCTTCACCTTTGGACCGGATATGCAGCAGAACTCGTTCCTTGCAATGTGAATATTGCTTCCGAGTTTTTAAAGAGGAAGGACACGGCAAACCAGACACTAAAGAAAGCAGCTAGCAGTCTTCGACTAGGAAATGTGGCGCTCAGAAGCACCAAGACTAGCGGGAAAAGCGCGGCAGATGATGACACACATATTATTGAGATGCGTGACCCAGTCGAGAACAGGCTTAACTTTGTTTTGAACGATGGTATAATCCTCAGAGCTCATCTGGACTTCACAGTTCGGTCCAGCTTGGTGCAGCAGTGTCTCGATGCGATCAGCTACGCTCTGCCCGTCGATGTGCTCTGGGATTTCAAGCTCCGTTTTCTTCAGCTGCAGTTTGACAATATGGCTACATACGCAGACATCTCTTCTGGAGAAGAATGGGACAACTTTACTACGACCTTGCTATCGTACTGCGACCCGAGTTTCACACCACCAGTCATGTCATCCCCAGTGATGAGCCGCGCTCAACTCGGATCGAGCAAAAAACCTACTGTCTCCGAGTCCGACTGGGACTTCTTCTTGGATTCAGATATGCATCACATGCTCGGCAACCACCCTTCGTTCCGAAATGAGCCTTTGGTGCTCCCAGTCTCAACCAGCAGCCCTTTCACGGAAATGATTACGCAGGCACAAAAACTAGCAACGTTACATTTCCGAGGACCTGCGACGAGGCAGTCTCTTCGCTTGGACCTGTTCTACAAGTTCATTCTGGTAGCCCTTCACCTTATCTATGAGGATCGGAATATCAACTTGACGACTTGCAACGAGGGGGATATGGCGCCGCTGCTCATTTTGATGTCGCACATTGTACGCTGGGGTACCTGGGTAGATGCCTATGTCAGACGCGACTTTTCTGGCAACAAGAATCTCACTTTGCCAGGTATGCCCTAAAATACACAAGCATTCGTGCATATGATGTTCAACTACATTCACTGCACTCTACTGACCGCTGAAAACTTTCCTGGATTCTTTCCAAGAGGTCTACATGGAAGGTCCGACCTTGCCATTGGAGCCATACGAACACGAACCCCCTGACATCTTTCGCTGGATATCAGATATGGTTTCCCACCCAAAAGAGACAAAGCCTTTTCCGACGCTAGTATCGCTTGCCTTACTCCGTGACCCTGAACAGTCAATATTCCCTGTGTTGGCATCTGCTCCTGGTGATCAGACCAGGAAAGTGACACTATTTTTCACTGCGTTGATGACAAGTGAAGATGACGGCGACCAGAGCGCGGTTCAGGCCATTGTGGGAGAGGCATTCACAGATGCCCAGCTCGATCAAATGCCGTTCGGCGTATCGGTCCCTCTGAGAGAAGCGCTTTGGAAGTGTCGAAGGAACCCATCTCCGGATCTAAGCCCGGACGCGCTTTCGTTTATTGGCAGGAACGACTTGGCGGAGCTCGCCTCGAAGCAAGGTCCGGGATATTATATGAAGCCGCCATCCAAGGACAACATCGTACGTAAAAAGCTAACACGCGCCATAATGAATCCTACATATAATATTCTGACCATGGATTTCTTTAATTTGCGATGCGTAGGAGTCAACCAAGAGACAGGATGTTCACTCGCTGTGCGAAGATGTCGTTCATCAAGAAGGAGATAGTGAGTTGGAGATCACGGGCGCTGAGATTACCGAGTCTGATATCACGGATTTGCGCTTTGGAGCTGACATGCGCGTTGCGGAGACGAAGAAAATGCTTCAGTCCTCAATGGTGCTCAAGGTCAGGCCCAAAGAGTCACCGCATCTCAATGAAGAAGACCTTACGATTTTACATCAGGAAACTCTCATCAAGTTGGCTCAGCGGACACTAGCTCTACCTGTAGGGCGCGCAATTCTGACCTTTGGGACGGCAACTCCGATATTGAACCAAAAGTGCCCTATACCCCCTGTCACCCTGTCTGCGAAACTACTCCCGTCTTATGGTGTCATGGAGCTAGATGTTGTGGCCCTTGGAGGAGACAAAGTGTTGCGGTGGCCAACCTTTCATAACGGAGTCGCTGCAGGGCTAAGGATCTCCCCAAACAGCAAGGACGTGAGTTCTTCATGGATCATTTACAACCGGCCCGATACCTTGGACAGCAGTCATGCCGGCTTTCTCTTTGCCTTGGGTCTGACAGGACATCTGAGGGCGCTCGTGAGGTCGCATGTGTGGAGATATCTCTCCTTCAAGCATGAGTTCACGTCAATGGGCCTTCTCCTCGGACTGGCGTGCGCGCATAGAGGCACTATGAATACCGCAATCACGAGGGTGCTATCGGTCCACATGCCAGCTCTGTTACCACAGAATGGGTCGGAGCTCAACTTGTCGCCTGTCACACAAGTTGCCTGCGTGCTAGGTATTGGGTTGATATATATGGAAACCTCGCATCGACGTATGGCTGAGGTGATGCTTTCAGAGATTGGCTCGGCTTCTGGGGATGTAGGAGATTCTGCGAATAATCTTCAAGAATGCCACTCTGTCACCGCGGGCTTCGGACTCGGGTTTATCACCCTCGGACAAGGAAACAAGCCGACGGGGTTGAGGGATATGAAAATAGTGGACATTCTCATCAGCTACATGCCCGGGAGTACAGACAAGGACCACGGAGCCAGAGCCCCCAATGCATCCGCCAATGGAGATGAGCAAGAGTGGAATCGGCGCCATGCCGGTATCAACGTGACCAGTGCGGGAGCAACGATAGCCATGGGACTGATGTACCTCAAAACCAACAGCAAGAATATCGCCGCGAAACTCAGTGTGCCCGAAACCCATTTTCTTTTGGACTATGTCACTCCGGACGCACTGATGCTTCGAGTCATATGTAGGGCTATCATCCTCTGGGGTAGTATAGTTCCTACCAAGGCGTGGTTACTTTCGCAAGTTCCGGATTACTTGAAAGATATAAAGACTGGAGGACCGCCAAAGTCCAGTGCTGGACCTCAATCCTACTTCAGCATCCTTGCTGGAGCTTGCTTTGCGATGGGACTTCGGTTTGCAGGCAGTGGGAATGAAGCTGCATATGAGTGCATCCTTTACTATATGGACATGTTCACCGAACTAGGACCAATCAACAGAGGTATGTTTTAATCAATGCCATATGGACATTCTTGCTGTATACTTGCAATAGCCATGTATCGATGACTAATACTGACGTGGTATTGGAACAATTGTAGATGGGTCGTATGAAGACAGCATCACCAAGTCAACAATTCGCACCTGTTTAGATGTGACGACAATGGCAGCATCAATGGTAGTAGCAGGCTCCGGCCGTATCGATTTCCTTCGCAGGCTGCGCAAGTTGCATCGCAGGATCAAAGGTGATACATCCTACGGGAGCCACCTCGCATATCACATGGCGATGGGACTTTTGTTTCTGGGAGGTGGAGGGTACACTCTTGGAACAAGCAATCGGTGCGTTGCAGCTTTACTATGTAGCTTGTATCCAAGGCTGCCAAGCGATCCCGCAGACAACCGGTCGCACTTGCAGGCATTCCGACATTTATGGGTCCTAGCTGTAGAACCAAGGTGTCTGGTCACCAGGGATGCCAGTACGGGAGCTTGCTGCCCTGTGCCAGTGCGCGTACACCTGAAAGCCACCTACTACCAGTCGCAAATTCAGATGGGCTTGGGTCGCATGAACCCTATCGACCATCACCAAGAAGCCGCTCAAGCAGGCCAAGAGTCTCAGGGAACTATATACACGGGCTTAAACTCGAACGTCTCTCAAGATGCAGATACGGCTCTGTTTTCAAACACCAAACTCAACATGATGACGCCTTGTTTACTCCCTGAACTGTCAACGATCTCCAAGATTGAGATCCTAGGACCTAGGTACCGGCCCATCACTATTGACCTGAGCAGCGAGACTGAGGACTATAGTAGGATATGGAGGATTCTGAAGACGCGATTCATCTCTGTGATAAGGCATATCGGCCATTTGAGCTACACTGAGGATGCGCTGGGTATGCGAGGGATACTTGCTCGACCATTTCCCAAAGTCCTGACCAGTGTGGAACTTGGAGAATCAACAGAGAACGGAGGGTCGAGAAGGCGAAAGGTCGAAAGACTTCAGCAACAAGCAGAGGCGCTACGAGGAAAGAATCTAGGGATCGTATGGTCTAAACAGCACGGCATCTCAAACCAACAGGATCTAGAACAAAGCTCTGCCTCCTACGGAGAGGATTTCTGTCTGACGTTCTTGCAAGACCCACAGGTGGCAGCGTTTGCGAACCATCTCTGCAGAGTGCAACAGAGCGATCGAGAATATGGAACGGGTGTTATGAAGGATGAAGCAAGGACGGTCTACTTTACCAATGTGCTCTACGAGTGCCTGACCATGGACAAGGTCGAGGTTCTGGGCGTACACGTCTGGCTGTATGATATCGCGAATCGACTTGAGAGTTTGGATGAACTGTCATGGCGAACATTGTGGGAGCTCCGGATTCTGATGAACTACTACGATACACAGCTGAGGAGGCACCTTTCAGAGGCAGAGGAGGCTCTCACGACGGGTCGTGTTGCCAGAGGAGGTCGGACTAGTAAACGTCGACCAGCGGGATCGGACCCAATGTTGGCGTTGGCGGCACATATGATGGAGGATGATGGCAGCGAGACCCTAATCAAAATTAGCCGAGTGACAGAGCTGGTCTCAAAGATCACGAAGCGTGTAGAGCAGGTCATGGAAGACAGCCACTCGGACTCTCAACGGCCAGGGCGATCCTTGGACAGAACTGCGCGATATTACTTTGCGAACGGAAAACTCCCATCAAGCGAAACAAATTCTTCTAAAAGGGCGTCTTTCACTGCTTCCGAGGGCTTTCTGGATAGCGAGATGAATGCTGAGTCGAGGAGCAAGACAGATTGGTTCAAAGTATGGTTGGAGTTGAACGAAGTACCTGGGCCGGATGCTATCCAAGCGATCAGAAGGGCACTAGATAAAACGCGGCAGGACTGGAAAGCATTTGACGAGGACCAAGAGATGCCTTCTGGAAGTGAGAGTGGCGATCTTGGTGATCACGGATATGATGAGAATGATGACAGAGATGGATCACATCCACAACAGCGACAAACACGCGCTAGGAGAGTTTCAAGAATGGCTCCGTCGGCTGCGAAGCGGGAAATATTGGAGGGCCAGAGCAAGTTGCTGAAGCAGGTGTTTTCGTTGGCATTCCCCGCGGTGTCTACAAAAGTACTCGATTATTTGAAAGACGATGAAAGACCAGAGTAAAAGAGGCATGATGTAGACTGTGCTTGGCATTGGCTCCACGTGACGCGAGCACGTCGGGAAGTCATATCTCACGGCCCTTAACTAATCCCATCATCAGGATTGCCCGCGGGGCTGTTGTTTCTGCTCCGTTGAATCATAGCGCATGGCGGGAGACAAGCACACCACCCTTGCTGCTATTTTTTTTTCGCATTATCGTTCCCTTGCACGTTTCATGCACCTCCCATGCAAACGCAAGTCAATCAAGTCAATCGCATTCCTCTGTCCATCCACACGCCCAAACGCACGACGCCCACCTGCTTGCCTTTGCGTCCACCGTTTTTCTAAATGTCCAAGGGCAAAGAGACGTTTGCGCTTCTTCCCATCCACGACTCGTCTTCACCATCAGGCGCCTTTGCCGACACCTCCAGCCGCACCATCAGCCTCAATAGAGACGGCACTCGCACTATCCCCCACCACGCTGGCACTGCCCACGCGCATAATCCATCTCCCCGCTCTTCCCCTAACCGCTCGACCCAGCCACAGCCTTCGACACCGAAAAATAATCCGTACCTGAAGCATCTCGACTTCAACTCGCCTACTTCCCACTCCTCCGACGACGACGCAGGAAGCTTCCTCCTTGGGTCCGCCTCCACCACATCCACCCCTGCGTCCGTAAACCATACCCACAGTCACCGCAAGATGGGTGGCAGTAGTAGTAGCTTTGGATATCTGCACGTCGAGTCCCAAGGCTCAGATGAAGGGAGTGACGACCAAGAGCCCCTGCTGCTCCACAGTAGCGCCTCCTTCAACGGGAATGCCAGTTCTGGGGCCCAGCGCGTGAGCAGCAGCAATGTCATTCAGGTAATCAAAAAAAAAAAATCGACGGCGCAGCTGACGATCACTCGTCATGGACGCAGGCGGAGCTAGTCTGGCCGCCTTTTTATTTGTAACTGCCAAGCGGATTCCGATCGCAACTATGCTCACGTACTGATGACTATCTCTCATGCCTGCCTCCCTATCCCCTCGCCATTCTCATTCATCCTTGCCGTCTGTCCTCGCTCAACCCGCGCTGTGTCTCGATGGATGCTCGAATGTCCTCCTCTCCCCCCAATTGTTCATCCATCGGGATCATATTGATCCCCCCGCACTCCTCGCCTACAATTCGCCATTCGACTATGCTTGGCCATGTGTGTCGATACAAATACACCCAAACAGAGGAAGGGAACCAGCAAACAAAAAGCGTCTACCATCATGGGCAAACTCCAGCCTTCCCAAGATTCTAAGGCAGCCAAGTCAAGGACGATCGACTTTCATATGTTGGGTATGGTGAATACGCCGTTTTGCGAGGTTTGGAGTGATGTGAAGCGCGTCTAGCCCTGTTGCTCACGCGGTTTTGTTTTTCCGTCGACTGTGTGATTAGCCAAGGAAAAGAAACAATATCCACCCAACATCACACGCAACACGAAATACACCATCTTCAGTTTCTTTCCTGTTGTCTTGTGGGAACAGGTAAGAAGGCGATGGAAATTGGGAACAACGCCAGATGTCAGGACCCCGGACCTGGTTGTGCATCTAACGGAATACTCTCTTTCTCTTTGTTTACGCGCTGTAGTTCAAGTTCTTCTTGAACTCGTACTTTTTGCTGGTCGCATTATCGCAGTTCGTGCCTGCATTGAAGATCGGTATGCCAAGTCTCACATTGGTGCTACGTCAAGCTGGAAATCGGGGCTCAATCATACTGACAGATCTTGCTATTGTTGGCCGATAGGGTATATCGTGACATACGTGGCACCACTGTGCTTCGTGTTGGCGGTGACGATAAGCAAGGAAGCCGTCGATGACATGAAGCGATATCGCCGAGATCAGGAAGCCAACTCAAAACGCTATCGAATGCTCACTCCCTCAGGGTTCAAGACAGTACCTTCATCAAAGATCAGAGTCGGGGACATGATTGTCGTCAATAAGAACCAGAATGTACCCGCAGACATGGTCCTCTTGAGAACCACGGAAGAATCGGGCGCGTGCTTCATCAGGACGGATCAGCTAGACGGAGAGACAGACTGGAAGCTGAGACTCGCTGTTCCTTCCTGCCAGGCATTAGCTAGTGACGAGTCATTGCTCGACCTGAACGCCTCAGTTTTCGCTGATTCGCCCCACAAGGACATTCACAGCTTCGTCGGCAACTTTATGATGGATGGCGATGGACCTGTATGTGTTGTCCCACAGTTTAAAATGGATATTTGTTTTATGCTGAGCTCCGATAACGTATGACTGATCATGCACTTGATCTGGTTCACTGCATTCTAGGGTCAGCACACCACACCATTAACTGTCGACAACACGTTATGGACCAACACTGTCGTGGCTTCAGGAAATGCTATTGGATTTGTCATCTACACTGGCAAGGACACTCGTGCGGTCATGAACACCAGTCATCCCAAGACAAAGATCGGTCTCCTGGATTCAGAGGTCAACCGACTTTCGAAGGTACAAAATGACCAAGGAATATCGAAAACACTTCCAGGAGAAATGATGGCCATTGAGACAAGTGTTTTCTAATCACATTGGCATCATGGCGACACTATAGATCCTCTGCGCTTTCACCTTGACTATGTCACTGGCAATGATTGCACTCAATGGATTTCAGGGACTGTGGTACATCTACCTATTCCGATTCCTGATTCTCTTTTCGTCGATCATTCCCATCTCCCTGCGTGTGAATTTGGACATGGGCAAGAGTGTGTATGCATGGCAGATCATGAATGATAAGAAGATCGAAGGAACTATCGTGCGCACGAGTACCATTCCTGAGGAACTTGGACGTATCGAGTACCTGCTGTCTGATAAGACCGGAACATTGACCAAGAATGGTACGGTGCAATATTATTGCTTTTTTCTCCCTCTCGCTTGGTTCTTGGAACTGCATAGTGGCTTTGATTTCTTGAGCTGACGGTAACGCTTTTACATACAATTTATAGACATGGAACTGAAGAAGCTGCACATGGGAACAATGTCTTATAGTGTGGATACCATGGACGTGATCTCATCCAACTTGAAAACTGCCTACGCTCCACAACGTAAGAGTCGCACAAACAAGGCGTGAACAATAATGGAACCATCGGATTCAAAGACGCCTATTCTAAATAGTTCACTTCTCCTTCATTTAGCTACCGGAACGGATGGACCTCGTGTTGCAGGACACAGAGATCGTCGCGGTATCCCCTCTCGCGTTCGTGAAATTGTTCAGGCCTTGGCTGTTTGCCACAATGTCACCCCAGTCACGGAAGATAGCGGAGCCATCACCTACCAGGCTTCATCACCAGATGAGGTGGCTATTGTTAGGTGGACTGAGAGTGTGGGCCTGACGCTGGTCTCGCGAGACATCAGCAGCCTTTCTGTTCGGAACGAAAATGGGGATATTTTTGAGTTTGACATTCTCCAAGTGTTCCCGTTCACCAGTGAGTCCAAGCGCATGGGAATCATTGTCCGGGACCGAGCTACTGGCGATATCATATTCTACGAGAAAGGAGCCGATGTGGTCATGAGGGAGATTGTACAAAGCAATGACTGGTTGGACGAGGAATGTGGCAACATGGCCCGTGAGGGATTGAGAACCTTGGTGGTTGCACGGAAAGGACTCTCTAATGAACGGTATCAGGAATTTGAGACCCGGTATAATGTGGCCAGGACCAGTATTACGGATAGAACGAATGCTATGAACGCCGTTGTGAAAGAGGAGCTGGAGCAGGAACTTGAATTGCTAGGAGTGACAGGTGTTGAGGACAAACTCCAGGATGACGTCAAGGAAACACTTGAAACGCTGAGGAATGCAGGATTGAAAATTTGGATGTTGACAGGAGACAAGATCGAGACTGCCACCTGTATTGCGATCTCTTCGAAGCTCGTTGCCAGGAATCAGAGCATGCATCAGGTTGCCAAACGTGAGTCCCCATTGCACGGAAGTGCCAAACCGTCTACGCTTCGCCCTCGCATATTCATGCTAACCGACGTGGTGCGATTGATGTTTATGATGTAGTATCCAATTTGCAGGATGCAGAGGACCAACTGGACTATCTCCAACACAAGAAGGACTGCTGTCTTGTCATTGATGGTGAATCGATTCAATTCTACCTCGACAATTTGAGAGACAGTTTCATCGCTATCACAGTTCTGTTGCCTGTGGTTGTTTGTTGTCGCTGTTCACCCACACAAAAGGCTGATATCGCACGATTGATCAAACAATACACCAAGAAGCGCATTTGTTGTATTGGCGACGGCGGAAACGACGTTTCGATGATTCAGCAGGCTGATGTCGGTGTCGGTATTGTCGGCAAGGAGGGAAAGCAGGCGTCGTTGGCAGCCGACTTTTCGGTGAACCAGTTCTCATACTTGACCAGGCTCTTGCTTTGGCATGGACGCAACTCGTATAAGCGATCTGCGAAACTGTCGCAGTTTGTGATTCATCGCGGTTTGATCATTTCGATTATGCAGGCAGTGTTCTCAGCAATGTTTTATTTTGCGCCGATCGCACTGTATCAGGGAATGCTGATTGTCGGATACTCCACCATTTACACCAACGCACCCGTGTTTTCGTTGGTATTGGATCTGGATGCGTCCGAGAGGGTTGCACTGAGGTTTCCAGAACTGTACAAGGATTTGAGAAAGGGACGATCGTTATCATACAAAACATTTTTCAGCTGGCTCTTGATCAGTGTATACCAAGGTATTGTGTCTTTTTTTTTTTTTTACGCCTCTCGCTTGGTTTTATTGGCAACATGTTGTCAGCGATTCTGTTGTTTTGTTTTGTTAATGTAGTTCAATGTGATTTCTTGCATAGGCGGCGCTATTATGATTTTGTCGATTTGGTTGTTTGAGAACCAGTTTGTCAACATTGTTTCGATTTCATTTACGGCGCTGGTCTTGAACGAATTGCTGATGGTCGCGCTGGAGATCAACACTTGGCACCGACTTATGATCGTATGTGAAGTCGCGACGCTCCTCATTTACGTGGGATCCATGGTTTTCCTACCAACCTATTTCGGTAAGTGGTTTGTCTTTTCTTGTGTGTCATGTATGCGGCGTCTGGATGTGTGGCTTGATTGCCCGGATGGGTGCTAACCCCTGTGTGCTTTTTCTTTCTTTTTTTTTTTTTTT
>MU617114.1:0-22872 GCA_025201705.1 Dissophora ornata
CTGATCACTTCAACCCACCATGACTTTCTCGGAGGATCTTCGATGGCGTGCTGTTGTTCTTTATTGCTTCATGTGTAAGAAAGTCGGAGAGATATCATGTATTCTCTTTGTATCGGTCTCCAGTATCGAGAAATGGGTTTGTGAGTGCACAGACAATCATCAACTGTCAGAGCATTTGGACTCTGTTTTGGATGCATTTTTGACAAATGTTTCTTATTTTAATACTTAAAGCTCTTTCCAACAGAACAGGACAAGTATACGAGATCCCTGAACGCCGTATTGCACCCAGATGGCCAGACAATGTTTATGATAGGGCGAGCAGATCTGTGCTTTGGTACAGTGGATGATTAAAACATATTGTTGACAAAAAAAAAAAAAGTGGCAGTCAGATTAGAGTCCAGCTGGGGTTAAGACAGCCGTGAGTCCGAATAGCTTATATGCCGAATATTATTAATAATGCAGATGGATGGGGCCGCTGCTCCGCAGCACTTTTTTTTTTTTTTTTGGCAGTGTTTATTCAAACCGAGGCGATGGGTCACGGAAATAAAGGTGAAGCTTGTCTAAATTAATTTGTGTGTCTGGAGGGGGAAGAGGGGGAGCGATTTTCATTTCTCAGTCGCGTGCTCGAAGTGTGTTAGCACGGAGAGCCATCCTCCGCATGGATTGGGACATTTTGTCCATTAGAATGGTGCGGTCGTCAAGGACAAATGCGTAATGCATTTGCCATATTCCTTGGGGCCATAAGCGATCAGCTGAGACTCTGTAAAGTGGTGTCGGTATTGGGGGCGCCGCAGCACAACCGATGTAAAATTTATTCCCGCCTGAACTTATTGCACACAGTCGTGATGGAAGAGGAGCCAAATATAGGCAGAGCCAACGTGGTAGCTCTTTGTCTGACTGGAGTGTCGACTACTCTAGTCTCCTATTCTCAAAAGACATAAAGACCGTCGTTTGACCCACTCTTATAGAGTCCCTCGCGCAATAAACATGAACAACCCAATTCTCAACGTCCCACCCACTACTCCATCCAAGATCCCGTCAGAGCGGCAGCTTCTAGTCGCAATGATGGATAAGGGTCCCATTAATCCATCTGCTAGACAGGCGCCGACCACTGGTCGAGTCTGCGGTCAAGCCTCCGATGCAAAAGACAAAGCGGGGTCGAGATAGCAATGGCGACACTTGCAGCTCCGATGTAATGCCTGATGCCTTTTGTGCATATACTTGGCTCCGGTCCTTATGCATCCTTGTACATCGTCCTCACTGAACCGACTATAGGCTTTTTTCGCGTTTTTTTTTGTTTTTTCATTCTCCCCCCTCCTTCCCCTCCCCTCCCTTCGTTCTTTCCCCCAACCCTCCACGCCAACGCTTAACGTTCTGAACTAGCAGACGCGCTCGATGCCACAATAAACGCCATCACTTGTCAATCCCAAAAGTGCCATTGTGCTGCAACACGCTGACACTATGCTCGCGGGTACTTCATGAACCAGAGATGGCACGCACGCCGTAGCAACAGCCGAAAGAGCGGCCAAAGAGACTGCGCCAGTCAAAGAAGCCCAAGCTTAGACCCTCGGCAGAACTCGAGGGGGACAAGTTGGGGCCATCAACAACACAGCCAACTTCAACATCTTCCTCTTTTCCTTTTTTCACGCCCTCAAAAGACACCGGCACAACGACAGCAACGACAGGGACGAGGGAGCTCAGCAACAATGTATAAGGGAGAAATACAAAAGGCAATGACACACTCGCCCTGTTCCTGATCTCCCCTCTATCACAACGATCTCTTTTCATCCTTTCGAACAAACTGACTTCATAAAGTCCTCGTCAGAAAGTCGCAGGTTGATTTCTTTTTAGGGGGGGGGGGGGTTTACAATCTTGAGGCGAAACGACCTGGCCTGTCACCGACACCATTTCAGACCTGGTTTAAAGAATACAGGTTTTGCAGGCGACAGTTTAACGTTTCCAATCAAGCCTGATCTCGCAGGGCCAGACACTTGATACTGTGGGCCTTTACCTTCCCAAGCCTGTCTTGGCCACGGCCATCTCTACGTGGCTCTGTCGCGATGCACCGATCCGAACAGGCTCCTTGAAGAAGGATTCTCATCGTAGACGTCAGTACCATTCAGAACCATGAGGGCGCATACACACGTAATATTGTATACAAAGACATGTTGACATTGATGCTGTAGTCTCCTTATGTTATTTGAGATAAACACCACCTCACACGCGAACCCGGGGCGTGTCGCCACGGGCAATAATAAATAATTTTTTTTGAGGTAAAACGAACAGAGTACAAAAAAGGCAACTTTGGTCGAAAACGAATAAACATTTTCAGACCTGCTATCTGCCTGGCTCACAGGCACATCAGCGCTACGAGAGTAGTTGCGTTGGATAGAAGTTCGTGAGGGCTTTCTTCGAGTGTCATTTTGAGGGTGACAGGCCCTGTAGTTCCCGATCGGCAACCAGAAGACCTACCTCTCTGTGCTGGGTGGCAAGGCGCATGACTCACATGCAAATCTGCATGCAACAGCAAACAGTGATCATGGGCGCAAAAACGAGCGTCCTATCGTCCTTCCTCTTTTTCATCTCTCACTTTTCCTTCTCTTTCTCTTTCTATCTCTTTCTCTCTCTTCTCCCTCCATCAACCTTACCCTCGCTTCCCCATCAGCTCACCTTCGTTCCTCTTTTATTCACTATCTTTCCCTGTTCTCATCCTCTCATTTTCATTGTCCATTTTCTCCTCTATCTTCGCAATCTTCTTCTTCGTCTTCTCCTCCTCCCTCTTCCTCCTCCTCTTCCCCTTCGTTCTCTCCTCGAGCCATACATACTTTGTCCTTCTCCTTGTCCCACTTCACTGCTGTTGCTGCATCTTTAGGCCATCACTATACTCTATGCCTCCTAAGACATCCGCGAACTCTGCCCGTAAGCGATGCTTCTTTTTGAACGCTTCAATAAGTCATCTGATGATATATAAACAACAAAGCCGAAAAAGTATGTTCTCTCATGCTGTTAGAAAATAAACAAGCTTCTAACAGCAACACAGGTACAGTCAACTCCCGTTATAATGACATGTTTTGTACAGATATTTGGAGGTGTCATTACAAGCGATTGTATGGGAATGTCGTTACAACGAGAAGAAATGTATAGTAAAAAAATATAATGAGAATTCAAGTGGTGTCTCTACATGGAAAATGTCAGTACAGCGGGTGGCATTAACCGGAGTTGACTGTACCTTGAATAATCATGTCATCAGTACTCTGCCGCCTCGCAAACTGATACATTCATTTTAATGTAAAGAAGTTCAAAATAGTAGAAAAGCAAAAAAATCCAAAACAGATGAATCCGGACCCATTCTGAAGTTTGAAGCGGTGACTCCAAAGCCGAAGTCAAAGTCAGCGACCGAAGGCGACATAGACGAGGAGGAGCTCAAGTTCCGAGAATGTTTTCTCCCGTGGATGGAAATCCCAGTCAACTTTGCGTCTGTCTACGGTTGGAAAGGGAAAACACCAGTGGATCTAGTGATGGGTTCAAAAGAACAATCTTGGGAGAAGGCGGCCGTACATGTAAACAGCGAGATGAAGAATGAGAAACTCCTGACTGGGGAGAATATGCGACAACGTGCATTGCGTTACCGCAGGGCCTATTTTACTGCTGCAGACTCGGCCAAAAGGACAGGAGCTGGAGTGGAGGGAGATGGCGGTGCTACCAACTTCGACGAGGCACTGATGGCTCCATGTTACGGATTTGAACTTATGCACGCTCCCTTCTGGAACAACCCACATCTGCGCCCAACCTTTGAAGCAAAGTCAGGATATGGTTGTCAGTTTAACTTCTCATCTAGAGAGGTCCAGTACACCGCGATTGACTCGATGTCTGGCGGCGACAGTGATCGAGATTCGGTAGCGGTGGGCTTGACCGATGCTGGAGATGAAGATGATCAACAAAAGGAGCAGGACCTGGAATACCGGGAAAACTCTGGATCGGAGTACGAGGATGGCCATGAGTATCACGACTGCCAAGAAGATGATTATCAGGAACCTGTCCTGACTCAGCCCTATCAAGGAGAAGCTTTTGCTGAATTTCGGACCCCACGGAGACTGCGGTCAGAGGCTGACATCACAACGTCCACTTCCAACAAAAGAAGGCGCTCCAGCGATCGGTCTAGAGCACCCAATAATAACTCTAATCCCACCTCCAGTAATGTTTGGCACTATCCTCCAGCTGGTTTGCTCAACCATCAACAGTTGGACCATCACCTGGGAAGTATACTTACTACCTCTGATCCTGCAAAGCTCGTATCTCTTATGGCTGAAGGTACAGCTCTTTATGCATTCTTTGTTTTATCATTGCCGTCTCTCTCAAGTTTTATTCTGATCGTGGTTTTTGCCTTAACCACTAGCACGGCTAAAGAAACAAGCAGTCAAGCTGAAGCACGACAAGGAGATAGAGCAGAACAAGCTGAAGTTAGCAGAGATCCAGTTGAAGTTGGATCAGGAGAAGCTGAAATTCGACCAGGAAAAACTAAAACACGAACAAGAACGATTGAAATATGAACAAAGTCAAAGAGTCCACGAAGACATCAGGGGCAGAAGAAGATTCATGACGTCGTTTGTTACTGCTGGAGCACGAGGGGCAGCGTACGACAGGATGCTTGCGGATTATGACCGTTCTTCGATCCCCCTGCCCGGCGAGGATCCAGCCTCCATGTCCTTTACCGGCTCTTCAATCTCCATCTCCGTCTCCAACTCCTCGATCTCGGCTCCCATCACTTTGGAAGATGATGACAAGTCCATTTCAAACCAGTCTTAGTTGCTTTTTTCTTTCTCTTGTCTTCTCGCTTTCTTTCCTTTCAACGTACACACAGATATATTTGTGTAGCACTATTATTCTTGAGCTTCCACCCACTCATTTTTCTCTAGGTTTCTTTTTTCAGTCTTTATTTATAACAAAAGTGACGTGAAATTCATCAAAATCGACCCGCTTGTTGTCTATTCGTTTCGAGGGAAATGTGGCCCCAGTACTGCAATCGGCAACCAGGTCGTCGTCGATGTTGAAGGTTTTGTTGATGCCGCTTCTCTGTCCACCTGTCGTTGATGTGAGCCATAATATTGTGGAGGATATACCACAGTAAAGGTCACTTGATAATCCACTTGAGGTCCGTTACTCGATCATAATGTCCTTCGCTGCGCAAGAGTGATTGAGTTCCGCTGATTGAGGACAATCCCCGTTGATGTACTTCCTGGTCAGGGAACCGCCACCTCGCTTGCTTGGGCACTTGTAAATTACTCTTGCCATTGAGGAGGGCTTGCTTGCATTTCTCCTGGGCCTTCTTGTTGTACTTGTAGGTCGCCGCTTGTCCCCATCCATTAATTCTTGCTAGACCCTCCTTCCAAAATTTCATTGTTGGCAATGGGTTTGGCACTGCGCCGCCAAATATGTGTATTGTCCTCATCCTGAATGTCGCAGACGCAGCACACTTTGTCTGGGTACAAATCGAGGTGGCGTGCATGTATGAAATTCATTGTAGGGAGCATGCTGTGGAGTTTCTTTATCTTATGGAGAAAGTATGTACAAAGCAACCTCACGAATTTTTTTTGTGGTTTTTACTCCACCACATGGCCCTCATCCCTGGGGGAGTGTGATTCATCGGAATTTATTTCAGGCTACATTAACTGGAATAAGGTCGTCTGGTGCACCCTAATTGTGGGCGTGGCAATTTGTGGAGCACCATTTTTTGTCCTGCGCAGTGCCTTTTTTTTCGTACGACGTTGTGCCTTGTGCTTGCAGGTGGCATATGCAAAGTTTTGACGCTACGCCATTTTTTTTCTCACACAGGTTGGGGACAAACTCGGCCTCCTCTTATGCTCTGTCAACAAGCATGTGCGTATGTACCTTTTTTTCCCCCTGATCATCGACCCATCCCTCGTTCCATCAACCCCTCCAGTATGGGGCGATGAACGGGTCGATGGAAGGGTGGGTGGAGGGGTTGATGGAGGGAAGAATGAGTCGATGATTGGGGAAAAAAAATAAAAACAAAAAAAAAAGGTTCAGGAATACAGGGATAGCACGCTTGTCGACAGTGCATGCCAGGAGGCCGAGTTTGTCCCAGCCTGTGAGAGAAGAAAAATCGCGTGGCAAGTCCTCGCACTCGTGCCTGGATTCCATTTTACCATCCAGGGTTTATGTCTGGGGGGGGATTGCTTAGAAAATCGGTTTCTATCATGCGCACTGTTTCCTTTTATTTTTTTTTGTAGATCAGAGGATGGCGGGAAGGAAACCACAAATGCATAATGAATGGTAATTAAGAAGTATAATAAATAAAAATCATGCCAGTGTGGCATCATATCGCGGCATAACCAACGCCAGTTAGCATGTGCATGGTGCTATTTTTAATGCAGACCAAACAGTAAATAGAGAAATCACCTCGAGTGGGGAGAGATCTGTCGCTATTCTGACGTATCTCGGGGAGATACATTTTGGGCATAATTCCCTCAGCCATCGCATTGCAGGATGCGGGGTCAATTACCCCACGCACAAAAAACGTGAATGGGGTTTTTTCCCGCCTGGACTTGTTATGCACAACACGGTCGTTTGGCCGCTGAACCTGACTCATGTAGTAGTCGTTAAGCCACTTGATGGAAGAGGAGCGCGCCTGCTACAGTACTCCTGTCTGTCCAAAACTATATAAATACCATCGTATAACCCACTCTTATTGAGTAGTCTTTCGTCCCTTACGCAATAAAAATGAACAACCCAATTTTCAACGTCCTGCCCACTACCCCATCCAAGGTTCCATCAGAGCGACAGCTTCTAGTCGCGATGATGAATAAAGGTCCCTTTAATCCGTCCGCTTGTCAGGCGTCGACCACCGGTCGAGTCTGCGGTCAAGCCTCCGATGCAAAAGGCGAAGCAGGGTCGAGAAAGCAATAGCGACCGTTGCAGATCTCCGATCTAATGCCTGACGTCCATTGTGCGTATTGCATGGCTCTGGCCCTATGCATCCTCGCACATCATACTCAGTGAACTGACCAACGTCCCTCTGTTCCTTGTTCACGACGGTTAAAACAAAATAGTACGAACCGATGCCTAACGCCTATTTTGCGCGTGTTCCGGTCATGAATGCATCCTTGTGCATCGTCTTCACTGAACCGATTACAAGAACCCCTCCTTCGCGCGTTTATTATCCACTCTCCCTCTCCTCCTCTCCCCTCGTTCCATCCCCCAGCCCTGCATGTCAACGCTTAACGTCCTACACTTGCAGACGCGCTCGATGCTATAATAAACGCCAAAAATTGCCCTTGTGCTACAACACGCAAACACCATGCTCGCGGGTACTTCATTAACCAGAGGCGGAAGAAAACGTCACCCTACAAGGTGGCACGCACGCCGTAGCAACAGCCGAAAGAGCGGCCAAAGAGACTGCTACAGCCAAAGAAACCCAAGTTTAGAGCCTCGGCAGAACTCGAGGGGGCAAGCTGGGCCATCAACAACACAGCTAACTTCATCATCTTCCTTTTTTCACGCCCTCAAAAGACACCGACACAACGACAGCAACGACAGGGACGAGGGAGCTCAGAAACAATGTATAAGGGGGAAATACAAAAGGCAATGTCACTCTCGCCCTGTCCCTGATCTCCCCTTAGTCACAACGATCTCTTTTCATCCTTTCGAACAAACTGGTTTCGTATAGGAAGATAGGAAGTCTGTGTCGCACAAAAATCTGAATGTGGAAGAAAGTAAGAAAATGGAATGTTCGATTTAGGTCTTGACGATGAACGCGTCCTTGGGACACCCCTGTCAGAGCTGAGCGCCGCCAACAGGTGTATTTTGCCTAAACCTTGGCTTTACCTTCAACGGCCAATGTTGTTTTCGATGAAAGTCATTGCTCTCTATTCTTATACTCATTCGACCATGGGTGTGAAGTGGAGTGGCAAAGAGCTTAATAGGATGCGTTTCTCTTGACTTTCATCGTACTCTAGCGAAAAAGGTGACACCCAAGTCCTAGTCATGTCCAAAGCCGTCAGGTGTTGGGTTAGGATATGATGCACTGCGCGCATTTTGCTCTCCCCATCTCTCTCCACTGGAAGACGAATGCCTTCCGATAGTTTTCCACTGTCCGAGACTGGCTGGGACGCGAATGGTCATGCGACGGTCTTTATCCACTTTGACCTGTTCAAATCCATTGCTTGTGATGATATCCTATGCAGCCATGGTATCTCCAAGAAGACAGATAGACTAACACGGTGCACGGTAAACACAGGTGATGCATGGCACTTTTACAAGAAGACAGACAAAACGGGGGAAAGCATGCATCGACCAGTCAATATTAATATCTTGCAACCTTATTTGGCCTCTTTTGGGCTTTGCAGATGCATTAAGATCCTATTGAACACATGCATGATTAAGCACACTGAAAAATGCTTCACCCTTGCTTGCCCCACCAAAAAAAAAAAATCCAAAGGGAGGCCGTTGCCTCGAAACCAATTGTTTGGGGGCCTATGTTTGTCTCGACCACTCAAAGGCCGAGGGGTATGTGTGTGTGTGTGTGTGTGCGATGGGGGAGTGTGGCGAAGGATGCATTCGGATTGACCTGATGCATGCATCTGATTAAGCTGATCCGCCATTGAGTTGGGGTGGCACGGGAGCAGAGGGCAACAGGCAACATGGGGTTAAAATCGTCGGGTCGACCCATAGCCTTGGGAACATATCATATGTCATATGAAAAGACCGTAATCATGATTACGGTATTGAAACACATTTTTTTTTCTTTATAACAATAATGCGAACAGGGTGATGACCCGTCGTTAATCGAATTGCATTCCTCCTCATTCCTTCATTTCTTTTTCCATCAACAACCGCCCACTGCCATTGCGCCAACAGCAGCAATATCAACGCAGCGGCCATCCTTCCAGTACACACACAACCTGCACAGCCTACACAGGCATATAGACACACACTCTCTGTCTCTCTCTTTCTCTCTCTCTCACACACACACACACACACACTCTCTCTCTTCCCCCGCAGCCATGGCATCGTCCACGATTCCTGGCTCCAACGGCAGGTCTAGAAAGTTCAGTCACAGTCGGAAAAGCGCCCATACGCAACCCGCCAACGCTGCTGATCAGTCGCAGGATCAACACGACCAGACATCGCAGTCAGAGGCCAGTAATTGCTCCTCCAGGGCTACGAGCCCAACTCATGAGCCCCACGACCGCATATCCGAATTCGACCAATCCTATGGGAATGAGGAGCACCTGGAAGCGTTCCGTCGGGCGATCGAGGAGAACGCCCAGAGCGAATCTTCAGCAGAGCTCATCTCGGCCGTCACAGACTTTATCCCCGTCCAACAGGGTCCTACAAAGCGCACACGACACCGCAAATCTCCTCGACGCTATAATGGTTACAGCTACACTCTCCTAAGAATACCCCTTATGGTATGTCAGTTGCTCGATTGCATCATGATTCCTGTTGACCCTTGATCCTTTGACCCTCTTTTTTTTTCTTTGTCTATATTGACTGATATTGACTGATATTAACTGATATTAACTGATATTTATTTCGCCCCCGATATGCTCATGCATGCAGGTCCTGATCTTCAGTGTCATCGCAGTCGAGATGTGGATCTACGTCTGTGTCCGACAGATCGTCAACCTTTGGGAATACTTTGTAACATGGCAAGTCAAATCTTTCGGCTCTCTGAACGACCCTTGTATTCAAACTTTGTGCGAAAAAGAGAGATTAACAAAATGCCACCCATTATTATCATTAATTATTTTTATTTTTATTATTATTATTGTGTGTGTTCTTTTTTTTTAGGCGTGGACGTCGAAACCAGCTTCGAAAGGATCTTAGGAACGCATCGAACTATGGCGAATGGAAGGCAGCAGCTCAGAAGCTGGACACCTACATGAAAAAGGACGAGTGGAAGAATGATCCAGACTTTGGTTACTACGACTATCACTTGCTCTCAAAGGTCAACAGGAATCTTCACATGGCACGCAAGGCAGATAGGATCGATGAGCTCAAGGACAATCTCCAGGGTGTTGTCAAACCTAACTTTGGCGGTGTGGAAAATGCGCGACTCTACTCGTTGACGTATCATGGCACTAAGAAACCTATTGAGGAATATGTTTATGAAGGTATGGTGGGAATCATCAAGTGCAAAAAACAACAACAACAACAATAATAATAACCACTGTCTGTGCGTCGCGATGGATCGTATTCAGGTATTTTTTGTCATTCGCCAAGTGTACTGACGGCCTCTCCCCCACTGAATTATCAAATGACATAGTAACGGCATCGCTGCAAGCTGTAGCAGAATCGAAAAGGTTGAGTGACGAGGAAAAACGCAGCTTCTTGAAGAGTATCTACAAGAATTACGGCAGGACCGCACTCTGCTTGTCAGGAGGAGCAGGATTCGGCTATTATCATCTGGGTGTAGTGCGGGCACTTCTTCAGGCAGGAGTCCTCCCCACGGTCATTACTGGCACGAGTGCAGGAGCATTGATGGGTAAAGTGAACGTTTCACGCTTTTGCACGGACTTTGTTGAGGCGGCTGTGTCTTAATTCAAATGACTAATACGCGCGCATGTGCTCTCTTTATTTTTATTTTTTTTTTTCAAAAAAAAATAATCTATATACAGCTGCGTTGGTTGGCTGTCGAACTGATGAGGAGTTGAATGATGTTCTAGTTCCAGAACTTGCTCATAAATTCACTGCATGTGCCGACAACATTTTTGTAAGTAGTCTTCAAAAGTGACAGGACTTGTTTTCTTTATGAAAATGGCCGTTATGACTGACGCAGACCTGTATCTGTGATCATATAGACCTGGTTTCCACGACTGATCCGAAAGGGAGCACGATTTGATGCCGAGGATTGGGCCCGGAAGATGCAATGGGTCACCAAAGGAGGACTCACTTTCATGGAGGCCTATGAACGTACAGGACGTATCCTGAACATCTCTGTCATCCCGTACGATCCCCACTCGCCACCAAAGTTGCTGAATTATCTCACGACCCCTGACTGCGTGGTTTGGTCAGCTGGTAAGCTTCATTCGGTCTCTTTTTTCATTGGGGGGATGATGCCAGCACAAGATGACAAGGGCTAATCCTTGATGTTATGAAATGCGGAAATAGTGATTGCCAGTGCCGCTATCCCCGGAATCCTGAACCCTGTGGTGCTGATGCGCAAACGCGCTGATGGATCGTTGGTACCTTTCAGCTACGGAGGACGAGGTTTCAAGGATGGATCCCTTCGCGCCGACATTCCACTCCAGGTATGAAAGTGATGCATTTGAACGTCCATGTTTTCGCCATCGGTCCTAAAATCTAACATTGGTCTGCTGTAACGATTACTTTCTTAGGCTCTCCATACCCACTTCAATGTCAATTACACCATTGTCTCTCAGGTCAACCCTCATGTCCATCTGTTCTTCTATGCTGCCAGAGGCAGCGTTGGTCGACCTGTGAGCCACTTGTACGGCGAAGGCTGGAGAGGAGGGTTCCTGGCGGCGTCGATCGAGCAATTCTTGAAACTCGATTTGTCAAAGTGGCTCAAGGTTCTCCGCGATTTGGAGCTCTTGCCCAGGTTCATGAACCAGGACTGGTCATGGGTTTGGTTGCAAAAGTTTGATGGCCATGTTACTATCCTTGTAAGTGATACAAATTGGAAACAAGGCTGGACGACCGGGTTTTATTTGTAGACCTCGCAAGTTCTCATTCTAACAATTTTTTTTTTTGGCATTTTCCTCAATTTCAGCCAAAGTCGGGTTTCTCAGACTGGCTCCAGCTTTTGACTGATCCCAATGAGAAACGCCTTCAGCATTGTCTGACTGTAGGCGAGCGACAGACATTCCCCAAGCTCCATATGATTGCCAACCGCATGAGGATCGAGCAGATGATTGCCCAGTGCCGCAGCGAGATCAAGGAAAAGCTGGACCGCAAGAAGCAGGGTCGAGGCAATTCAAGATCAAGAGGCGCGTCAGGATTGCTTTCAGAGGACAGTGAGAACACTGTCAGAGCAAGGATGCAACAGGCATTTGGAGATGCATACAATTCCAAGGATGCCACAGGAGGAGAATACCCTCCGTTCGGGTCTAGGAGGCGAGGAAAACGCGTGACATCGTGGCCTGGATTGCGGTATACGCTCGGTCACGAGTCCGTAGGTGACTATAGACATAGCAGGGTCAACAACGATGACGATGACGATGACGATGACGGCGAGGATGACGACGACGAGGAGGATGAGGGCATGGGCATGGATGAGCGTGAGGACGCCAGTATGTTCTCAAGCTAAAAAGAAATGGTCACCCATTCTACAGAACCTAGAATAAATTGACATAGAAATGCCATCTTTGACCACAAAAAAAGTACCTGTTTCCCAACGGCGCCGTTCATTCGTGGATCATGTCAGCTCAGCAGGTGTGTGTGCGCAGACTAGCCATCACATTGCACCAATGCGCTTGGTACCGCTGACATAGTCTACAGTACATCTACAGATTCCTTTATACCTTGTGGACGGGCTCTTCTTTCCCGACGGATGGGCGGAAAGCAGACATATTATTTGTCCAGAAAACCTTGATGTGATCCAGAGAAGCATGGCTAAACGACAGGCGGATATACCCGCCAAAAAATGACAAATTTATTTTCCAGGAAAAAAAAAAAAAAAAAAAAAAAAAGAGGCTTTGCCCGCCTTTCGTCTGTCTTTGAAAAAGAAAAAAAGAAAAAATAAAGACTCGCGGGCGCAAGCAGAGGAGCCAGGGATCCATGTGCCAAATTGAACCGGAACCTTTTTTTTTTCTCGTTTGCTTTTTTTGTTTTTTTGTTTTTCTTCTTTACCTCTCATCTTTCTTATACCCTTATTTACCCCGGATCAAAAAGTCAGACCATCCCATCCCATGGCATCAACCAGGTCCATCCTCGAGAATGTCTTTGGCATGCTAGGAATCATCTTCTGGAGCTTCCAGCTGCTTCCTCAAGTCATTGACAATTACAGGGCAAAGTCAACCGAGGGTCTCTCCTATTCCATGTTCTTCATCTGGACCCTTGGCGCCTTGGGCTTTGGATCGTACGGCGTGGTCGAGAACTTGTCTATTCCCATCATTGTGCAACCACAAATCTTTGGGTCGCTATCGGCGCTGTGCTACTTGCAGTGCCTGTACTACGGCAAAAGAACGCAATGGTCCTTGAGAAGAACTGTTGTCGGCGGCATTGTGATCTTTGTGGCCATGGCAGGAATTCAAGTTGCGGCTGTGTACGCCACCAAGGTAAAAAAAAAACAACAACAATTGCTGTGCAATTGCAGCTAACCAAAGGATCATTTGTTTTTACAGCGCATTTGTTAACATCTCTTGTGTCGACATAGGCCGGCGAGGATCACCATGTGAAAGGAACGACCGCGGCAGCTGGAGTTATCCCCATCATCCTGATTGCGATTGGGTTCATGCCACAGTATTTTGACATCTACAAAGACAGGTCCGTGGTCGGCGTCAGCATGGCCTTCATCGCAGCCGATGCCATGGGTGCGGTTTTCTCGATCATCAGCCTCTGCTTCAGAGAAACCATTGATCTGTTGGCGACATTAAACTACGTAGTAGTGCTTATCTGTGACACGATCATCGCCGGCTTCTACATCTACTACAACAGGCTGAACCCTTCCCTCGCGCGGGTTCGCGACATCAAAGAGGAAAAGGAGACGGGTACAGGAGAGATCGGTGGCGAGCTAGAGTCCGCCATCGTCACCATTGTGGAGCAGGAACAGGCGGAGCATAAGCAGGAAAGTTGTCACACGCACGTGAATGTCCATAAACACCACCTATTTTCTGTGGATATGAGTGGCACCGGTACCATTCCCAACCACATCCATGCCGAGGCTGTTCCTGATTTACCGCGCCTATCACTTTCGAGCGACAACAACAGTGGCAGTAGCAGCAACAGCAGCGACACGGTTGCGGATCCATAGACTCTTTCACCGGGCACACATTGATCCTTACCTGGTAGCCATTATTCCTCATACACACATATTCCCAAAAAGCATAAGCATATTAGTAATACACATACATATTGAACGCCAGGAGCAATGATTATTCACTTATCAGATTTTCACCAAGGTTCTGAGGATGAGATGCAGGTATATACATTAATTCTAAATCTAAATATCTATTTTGGCTTCTCCCTTAAGCACCAAGAGCCTCGTTAATAAGCAAGACCTGGATGCGGCTGGGGTTGAAGGGGTTGGCCTGACGGATAACCTGGTAGTTGGAGAGCTGGCTGTCGGGGGCCTTGAAGACCTCTCTAGAATAAGCGCCAGCAATTGGGACGCACCACTCTGTAGTTCTCTTGTAGGCCTCGGCTTCATCCTTGACAATCTTGTTGGAACCGACAACCACGACCACGTTCTTGGCACCGAAGGAAACGCCACCGACCTTGGAGCCCGAGAGATCGCCATGGGCCATCTCACCGTTCTCAGTGACGGCGCACATGGAGGTCAAGAAGTAGTCGACGGTGGTACCGAGGACACGACGAATCTCTGCCTGCTTGGCGGGGTCCTTCTCGGCCAAGATCTTTGTACGGAAGTTGTCATAGGGGGTCTCGCCCATCAGGTAGTTGATGAAGCCGATCTGCAAAGGAGGAATAATAAAAACCCCGTGGAATATTTTAGTACATGTACCTTTTTCACGGCAAAACTTTTTTCAGTCTTCCTTTGAACCGTCAAGTTGTTTCTTCTCTGTTCTTACCTCTTCGAGGGTGGTGCTGTGAGCAAGGTTAACAGACGCGCCCTATTAATTTTGAGAGTGGAAGGGAGAAATAGCCAAGGATTAGTGCGGTGCATATTGTGAGACATCATAGATTTTGATCGACGGGTTTAGCAAGCAATCTCCCAGGCACAGGCTGGATGGAGTCAATTGTTTCGGGTGGTTCAGTGGCTACTGACTGACTGACTGACTGACTGACTGACTGACTGACTTACAGCAGGGATGAGGGTCTTGAGTGCCTCGAAGGCTTCGTCCTTGTTCTGAGCGACGGTGACCTTGAAGCCCTTGGCCTCGAGACCGGTCTTGGCAGCGTTGAAGCGTTCAGCGCTGACAGCCTTGGAGTACGGTGCATCCTTGAAGTGGGCGATCTTCTCGTCAGTGTTGACGAGGGCCACAAAAGCGGAGCTGGCAAAGGTGTTTTCTGGGCGGGTGGACATGTTGTTTGTGTGTGTGATGATGTGAAAGAGGAATAGAGTTTGATTTGCGAAAGTGAAGGAAAGAGAGGGAAAGACGTTGAGTGCAAACCAAAGAAAAAAAAAAAAGACGACCATTTATACTAGGGACGATGTTTATCCATCGACCAATTGATAAGCAGGCAGCAAAGAAGACGAGCGAATGGAATATCTGCTGCACATGCCAACATTGCTGTTTGATTTGCGCTGTGTCAAGCCAACTGGCTCCGACCCTGGTGCTGTAGTCATCAAAACTCTATTACGCAATACACGATACTTTCTTGGTGGCTTTTGGCTGTGGCTTGTAACCGATCACTCTCTGTCGGAGTGGCCGAAACATTAAAAAAAAAAATGCTATCCTGGACGCGTCATTTGCTCCCTGCACTCAGACGCACTCAGCATAGATACATCATTCAGCAAACACTACTCTTCGTTTCTCACCCTGCAAACATTCACAAACACAGCACACTGTCATAATGCATCTCCTCTCGCTGTCGCTATCGCTGTTCTTTCTCGCCGCACCACTGCAGACCCAGCTCGTCCACGGCTCTTTCTTTGGGCGTAACCATCATCATGACCTGCATCATCCCAGCTCCCTGACTGCACGCGAGAGCTCGTATTGCGGTCTTCACCATATGCCGTGCCCCATCGCTGAGCCGTGTTGCAACAGTACGTGCCAGTGTACATTGACCATCCATCGAGCCGTAAACATGTGATCATTATCTGCATGATTTTTCTCAAAAGTCTGCGATACTCACATTTCATCTGCTGGCTATCTATCAGATGGAACGTGCCATACAACCTCCATGGAATCGTGCCCTATTTCTCTAGGATGTGATCCACGACACTCGCATCTTGATGGATGCTTCCCATTGCCAGCCTGTCATAACATGAAAGATCGCTTCAAAGACTCCAAGCTGTTAATCCCAAAGCACGTCTTCACGGGGGATCCCAGCCAGGCTAACTGGGTCTCCGAATTTGATCATATCGCCCCCTATGCCAAGATTGACCGTCGCAACCACCAGCTCTTGCTTCGCACACGCAGGTAAAAAGGCTTACTGCTTTGTGTTTACCAGCAAAAAAAAAAAAAGGGTGATGAGCTCATTCTGATTTTATCCTGTGGATGCATTATGTTTCTGGAACCTGCCCTCCCTCCCCTCCCAAAAATAGGGATATGGTCAAGACACAGAGCGGTGGAGGGTTTGGCGCCACCATCTCGTCCACGCGCTGGAACAAGTACGGCACATTCTCTGCGAAACTCAAATCCGGATCCACTGGACCTGGGATCGTCACGGCATTCCTGCTTTCTAACCCAGCCCTGGGCGAGGAAATCTCGTTCGAGCTGACAGGCAGGGACCCCCACCAGGTTATCACCAATTACTACCGCCGTGTGCCCGCCATGACAGCAGACTACTACTCCGATGGAGTAAACATTGTCTCACACTCTCACTCTCATCATCCACATTCGCGACTTGAATCGCACGAGGAGACCCACAATCTGAAGAAGGACACGACCAAGAGCGACCTCGTCTACAAGATCGAATGGAACGAGCACATGATCCGTTGGTCTGTTGACGGCAAGGCCATCAGAACTGTGCACGCCAAGGACGTCGAGTCCCATGGAGGACTCCCCGAGAATCCGATGCAAGTGCAGCTGACCATCTGGGATGCTGGTCATACGTCAGAGACGATGGCCTGGGCTGGAGGCAAGACTCACTACGGTGCCGACAATCTAGACGAATACATTGCTACTGTGAGTTCAGTAGAGATTTCATGCCAGAACACCAAGGAGGGCAAGAAGCCATGGCCCGGCCATGATGCTTCAAAGCGACTGAAGGCAGCAGAAGCCTTGTCACGGAAGATGAACAAGGAGGGAAAACACGGTGGTGCTTTTGCGAACGCAAAGAGTTTCTTTGAGGCTGCTCTGCTAACGCTGATCAAGTGGACATGTGTGCTGCTGTCGATTATCTGTGGTGCCGCGTACTTTACGGAACCAAAGTCGAGATCTGGAGCACGGAAGTGATCCTCTGTAGCTTCTTGGGTTGATAGTGAATCCATCCACTTTTGAACAAGCATTATTGCTTTTTTTTAAAAAATTCTAAAAGGAGTTGAAACTTCCTGCCCGAAAATTGAGTTTTTCGTCCTACGAGCGATGCTCGCCTTTCTTATTTTTCTTTGTGGAAATCCATCATTGAAGTCATAAAATGCTCGCGCCAGGAACGTTGTGCGACATCTGATTTTCAAGCATCTTGCAGGCGAAACGCAGCCGCAGGTCTTGATTAGTCACGTGTACATAGGCAAACGTGACGTCCAACACAGTCACTAAAAACAGCGTAAACACAAAAGACCCGCTTCCCCATCCGCTTACTCACTCCACTTCCAAACCCACACCGCATTCAATCAACTCTTTCAACAATGGCTCAAAACTTTGACGAGGCTGCCCAGCGCGAGCTTTCCAAGTTCCTCGAGGCCGAGCAGGCCAAGGCCCGTCTCCAGCAGTCCATCCACACCTTCTGCGATCTCGCTTTCGACAAGTGTGTTACCAAGATTGGTATGTCTTGACCGCCGTTTCTTTCCTATTTTTTCTTTTCTTTTTATTTCTTGTTGTCAATCCAAACACAGTGGATACTGCAGGATGGAGAAACCAGACAGCCAGCAGCAGAATGGATCGTGAAAAACGGCAAATAGCAACCGACAACAGCACGAGAGATATCCAAGTTGAGCCGACAACAGCACCAGAGCAGTTTGCTGGCAGATGCGGGGCTGCTGGATCGATCAGCATTCCAGCTGTGCTGGTTAAAAATATAGTGGCAACGCGAGCCATGCAGCTGAGGTTACAGCAATCATTCTAGTGCCGATAAATATCGATGTGAATTTGTGGAAAGCCAAGGACGCGACTGAATCATGCTAGCATGTCGTCGCAAAAAGCCTAGATAATTGTTTCGGATCGGCGAAGGCTCTTTTACACTGCCATATCTTTAGGTGGCACTGCAGCTCATGTTGTCCAATCTAACCTGGGTATGCTCCTGTACTTTTGATTCATCGTACAATAGGCAACAAGCTTGACCGCTCAGAGGAGGCTTGCTTAGCCAACACTGTTGATCGGTAAGTTCACCACAAGCTTCACGTCAGGAGCTGCAAAATAGATCGGCCGCCGTATTTTATATCAGCAAGACTTACAAACATACAACTCCTTGCTGCGATTCCGTAACAAATAGTTTCCTTGACACCAGCTTGTTCATTGTGAGACGCTTGGAGGAGACCAAGGGATCCATGTAAAATCCGAGCAGATATCAGCATTCGACTCGAACCCCCCACAACCGGCATACGCAGCTCTGAGCCTTCAATTCTAGACTTTTCAACGGCCTGTTATTATTTTTCCAATGGATTGTCGAGCACTTTTGTTTTTGAATTGCTCCTGTTTTTTATCATAATACATTGAGTTTTTTGCTAGTAAGCTTCGCTTTGCTTTGGATAAATGGATTCTTGGCAGTATAGCGCGACTTGTCTCTGTGTGTGAGGAATGGTATTGTCGATGGCCATGGAACACAGCTGTAATTGTTTGCCTACACGTGTGCCATACGTGACACAGGTGTAGCGTATGTGATGGAGATCTTATGCGCAGAGTGAATGAGCGGAGCACAACCTGGGCCTTTGCCATGGATGGCGTGCGCGTGCGTATAAAAAGTGAGCTTCTCTCTTTTCAAAGCTCATAAACTGCTTTCGCCCACCTCCATCCTTCCCCTCATCCCCTCATCCAAACAGCAACAAAACTCCATTCTCCATTCCCCAACAATGTCGAAGCCCTCAGTGCGAGAGACCATCGCCGCTGCCAGAGCAAGGATGGCACAGGAACAATCCAGGTCAAAGGCCATCCGCGGAGGAGACGACGAGCGACAGGCTTTCGTTAGCTCGGGTATCCCTGGCGTCAGAAAGACTGCCCCTACATCCAGACGCCAAACAGATGTCGAGATTCTTGGTCATGTACAAAAGTCAATCAAGAGCTTGATTGCTAATGCTAAAGGATCCGGTGCGTACTCATGTTGCTGAGATGCATCATCTTTTACAGGCGAGCTTGACGCAGGACCTTGGCTCTACTTTCTGACCCCGTCTCTAACATTCCGCCTGGCCATGGACTCCTGAACGGCTCGCTCGGTGTTTCCCTATAGGCATCATGAACCTTGCTAGCAGGGAATTGACTCAAATTCCTCTGGAGATTTGGAATATGTATCAAGTCGATCCAGACAAGGTTGTCGTCGATTTCAATTCGAGCGAAGGGGCCTGGTATGACGCGGTGGACTTGACACGCTTTGTTGCCGCCGACAACAAAATTACTTTTATTGATGCCAGAATCCAGGAATTTGGGGCGCTAGTCGCCGTGGATGTAAGCATGCCAAAAGGAGGTAGCAAGACGCGTTGGTGCTCATTTTTACAGTGAGAAAATACGAGGATTCTAAACCTGACTCTTACCCTTTTAAAACTAGCTTCGAACGAACGAGTTGACAACGCTGCCTGCGGAATTCGGGGAGCTGAAGCGCCTTGTCAATCTCAACCTCTCGTCAAACAAGTTTGCAGAGATCCCGCAAGTCGTCTTTACGCTGACGACTCTTCTCGACTTGCAATTGGCCAACAATCAGCTCTCAGGAGTGCTTGATCCTGCCATTGGCAACCTCTTGAAGCTGGAGTCGCTCGACCTATCTGGCAACAACTTGACAGACTTACCAGAGGAGCTGTCGCAATTGAAGGCTCTCCGCAAGTTGAACTTGTCCAAGAACAAGCTGAAGCGATTGCCTGTTAGCATCGTGGCCAAGATGCCCAAGCTGATGGAGCTGGAGATCAATGACAACCAGCTCGTATATCTCTTCACTGGACTCGATGAGTGGGCGTCTGAAGGACAGGGCCTCGTGCTTCCCGCTCTCGCCAGATTGGATGCCAGAAATTCGGGAATCCAGAGAATCAGTGACACCGAGGGCGATGGAGATTCAAAGCCCAAGATCGAGCTCCCTGTCATTAAGGAGCTCCTGTTGTCTCAGAACGCTCTGAGTGACATCGAGAACGTCGTCGCTGCTACCCCTCAGCTGCACTTCCTCGACCTCCGAGCCAACAGATTCACAACCATCCCGGCTGCCATCATGGAGCTCTCGTCTCTGCGTAACCTGGACATGGCCAGCAACAGGATGGAGCATATGCCAGCCGAATTTGGGTCTATGTTTGACCTTACCACGTTTGTTTGGGAAGGTAATCCCATTAGAAACGTGCCTCGCACCTGTACAACCACCGAGGCACTGATGAAGTTGCTGCGACAACGCTTTGAAACCGACGGCCCAACTCCTGGTAAGCAAACTTTCAGATCTCACCTCTTATCTATCGTTAGTGCCTGTACGTTTTTATTGACGATTATACGTGACCATTAATATCCTAATTTAGTTAACACTGCTCGTGTAGATGCATTGTCGATCTCTTCAGGACCTACAACAACTTCGGTGGAAACACTCATGTCGTCCTCCTCCCACGGATCTACTATGGCGCGCTCGCGTTCTGTTTCGATCCGTACTACAGCAACAACCCCAGTCAAGAAGCCTTCTAGCGCGGTCAAGAACTTGAACCTCACCAAGAAGGCCCTCAAAGAGGTCTCGAAGGAAGAGATCCTTGAAGCATGCTCGGATCCTCAGATCGCGATCCTTGACTTTAACGCTCTGACGAGCTTCCCATTGGCGTTGCATGAGACTGTCGGAGCAACCCTGAGCCAGATCAGTATCCACCATAACAAAATCCCAGAGTTCCCGTTCACGCTCTCATTCCCATTCCTCGTGTCGATCGATCTGTCCGATAACGCGATCACGTCGTTAGGCACACTTGATGATGCTGCGGCTGAGGAGATTGGCCACAACAACTACCCGAATCTGAGTGAATTGAACTTGACGGCGAACCGACTCACGGAGCTTCCGATTTGGTTGCCCAAGGCGTTCCCGAATCTCAAGTCGCTGAACGCGAGTCGCAACAAGATTACGGTCATCGAGCCCAAGACAATGGAGGGACTGCTGGTCGTGAATCTGTCAGGCAATGAGATTTCGTCGTTGCCTGCACTGTTGGGTAACGTTAGGAGCATCAAGACATTGATCTTGGACGGAAACTTGTTCAGAGTTCCCAGGCGGCAGGTCATGGAGCAGGGTACGGAAGCCGTGATGGAGTATCTTCGAGGACGAATCCCTGCATAAAACGGTACAACGATACTGTCCTTCTGCGACCCAATACTATGATATATATCGCGCAAAAATAGCTACAGTTGTGCGTAACTTGTGATCTTTTCTGGCAGGAATGCTATACTGAAGTGGACAAAATATATGATATACATTTGCTACACTCTTCGTATCTTTGCGCCGATGTTTATTCAAATTGGAGGAACACAAATCTTTGAATGTGCCTGTCTTTCTACGGTTATTCTCGTTGGCTTGCGTTTCAGAGAATGAATGAATCTGGGTGGCTGCCTCTGGAAACTCTTTTGGTGAATGGGAGTAATATCTTTACCCAGAACCTTTATTTTAAACAACACCCTATGTTTTTACATGGTTCATCGTGGCGTCCACTGCCCTTGACGAGAGGCGTCTGCTGGTTACCCAAAAAAAAAAGCTCGAGATGCCCTCTTTTTCTATTCTGTCGCGGTTTGCACAGTTCTCTCTCTCTTGGTACTTCATAATACGCCTCATCTATTCCCTTGTCAAGCACTGCTCTCTATTCCAAGAACATCTGTGGTGTGACGCAGATGCGAAAAAAAAATATTAGCTATTGCGCTTACACGCTGCGATCGAAAAAGAGCTATCGGTGCTAGCTGAGACGGAGTCGACGGGCTTTCATCCATTCATGACCGGGGAATATGATGACGGCCCCATTGACTTGATGGAAAATGGAAATCCTTGCTAGATGAAACTGCCTAAAGAAATAGTAATATAAAGTAATGGTTAAAAGATACACCCAATAGTCCCAACATTCCAAACTTATTATAGGATAAGCACCCAGCCAGCCAGGCCAACGCAATGCCAATGTGCGCTAACATTGCGTCGGTCATAAGCTATTGTCTAAGTATTTCGAGCCATACTGTATGTGCACACAACCACATCATACAGCACAGTTTCATCCCCGAAAGACTTAACAGCCTTACTTGCCCCCAGAATAAGCACCCTGCCAGCCAGGCCAACGCAATGCCAATGTGCGCTAACATTGCGTCGGTCATAAGCTATTGTCTAAGTATTTCGAGCCATACTGTATGTGCACACAACCACATCATACAGCACAGTTTCATCCCCGAAAGACTTAACAGCCTTACTTGCCCCCAGAATAAGCACCCTGCCAGCCAGGCCAACGCAATGCTATGTGTAGTAGCATCGCGTGGTGATAAGCCATTGTTTCACTATTTCGGTCACACTGCATGTGGCACATCATACAGTATTATTTTCCCCGAAAAGCTACACAGCCTTACTCATCCCGTAAAGAATGAGCACCCTGCCAGCCAGGACAACGCAATGATGACGTGCGGTAACATGGCGTTGGTCATAAGCTATTGTATATGTATTTCGCCCCCCCCCTGTTTGTGCACACAGCGAGTCACATCATACAGTATCTTTCCCCCCGAAAAGCTATACAGCCTTACTTATCCCAAGAACAAGCACCCT
>MU617115.1:0-22840 GCA_025201705.1 Dissophora ornata
TGATGGCTTTCCGGGATAGGATTTGGCAGATCGTCTGGACTTCTTCGCGTACAATTGCTCTTGTGCTCTTGCCTTTGCCGTCGGCCGAGAACCAGACACCTAACATTCTGGCTGCTGTCGTGGGCAAAAGGGCTGTGACTGTGTCATCTCCAAGCTGTATGGTATGGTCTTGCGTGGATGCATTAATAACCACAAGCTCTGTCTTTTTTGGGTTAATTTCGATCGAATTTAGCTCGAAGAAGCTGCTCGCGATATTGACTATCTCCTGTAGATTCTGACGCGAGGGTGCCGTCCATGTGGTGTCATCCATAAATGCTAGGGCAGCAATCATCAATTCGATGTCAGGGACGTCGGGTCTGACAGCTGGGAGCTTGTGGTGTTCAGCAAGGGCTTCTCGTCTCATGATTGGTTTTAAAGGAGGAACGTGCGCCGGGAAGTTTTCAAGATACTCATTGGATGTCACTTTAATCTCTTACTTTCCATCTCTTCCCCTTTTTTTCCACCACTCATATTCCCACACAAGAAACTCGCGTTCCCACACACTTTTTCCTTCCCCATCTCTTCTCTTTTCAAGCACTCGACAATCATCCAGATGCAATGGAAGAATCTCAATCGCTTCGTTTGATTGGCAAGGTGGATATCGAGAAGATCACTCTCGAACATGTTGATGGGCAGAATGTCGTTTACTGGGAGGACATCGAGCAAGTCTTTCCTGGGGTCAAAAATGTCAAGAACGGTGGAGTTTCCATGAGTATGATGAGGGATTCGAATGGATTCAGGTAACCAAAACGGCCCAAATGAGGATTCAACACATGTTTTAAGCGAACAATCATGCTGACCAAGTACTTTATTCCACTCTGCTCTCTAGAATCGTGCCTCATCGTATCAAGCACTGTCCGGGTGTAGTCCTGGATGTTGTCTTGTCCACCACTGTCGAGCATGTCCATATCAACCCCCCAATTCAAAATCCGAGTCCGGCTCTAGACAATGTTCCCACCAATGACTTATTTCAGGTCAGCTCCCCATCGAGCTCGACTGCCAACGGTTCCAAAACGTCCTCCATTGTAACGCCTGCCGAGTCTGTCTCTGCGCTAGCCATAGCCGCGGAGCCTTCCACAGACTTGGACCAGGTTGAAACGTTCCATTTTGGTATCCTCAGAAAATCAACCATTCAAATCCAAGAGGACATGAAGGTCGCGACAGACGCCTTGATTGCCAGAAACCGTGCAGGAGAGTCGTTGGATGCTCACTCCATCGTAGAAGAAATTCTCCCTGTGGAGTATCGCGAGAGCGAAGCCAGTCTTTGGACAGTCACACGTGAGTTGAAAGTCCTGCACGAGCAAGGTCATACAACACAGAAGTTTGTCCAGCAAGTTTTGAAGGAAGCAAAACAGATTCAAGACCGACTGGTTCTGATCGAGCGCAAGACAGCGGCTATATTGACCCAGAGCTACGAGCTGCTCGAATATACCATCCCGAGACTTTTCATCGTACTTCCCGAAACCTCGACGACTTGGAATCCAAAGACCATGTTCCGCACCAAGTTCCGCTTGCACTTTATTTGCGAGTGCGGCGAGCACACCATGCCGGCAGTTGGAAACACGATGCCACACCATCTTCACCTAGCCAACCATGAAGGATATGTTGTCAACAAACCGACAGAGTTCTTCAAAAAATATGGACCATTCCTGATGGTGATGCTCGAGATAATTAAGCTGGGAACAGGGATCGCAGGCCATGTCGTGCCTGCGCTGGCGAGCTTGAAGGTGGTCGACATTGTCGATTCCGCCCAATCAACCATAGACTCGGTCACTAGCAAGGTCATTCAAGGCGTTGATTATTCTCTGGCATATCTGGACGAAAATCGTACTCTAATTCAAAAGTCCAAGGGCGTCATTGTCGAAGGAAATGCGATGGCGTCGCAGCAAGATCTTGCCAGCTACCTTGCAAGTGTCGATGGAGTGGAAGGAGTGGACCTGCGTCAACTTGGATCGTATTTGACAGCCAACAGTTCAGACAACTTGCTGGGCAACCTTTACCGCATGACGACCAAGGATGGCTACGTCAAATGGGTCTGCCGCGACCACTATGGAGCCAGTCTTCAAGAGGAATACACCCAGAAGTTGCGCGATGTGGTCAAGCTGGCAAGAGGAGAGTTTGATGAACAACTTGGAAAGGTCAAAATTGAACTGAGATCAAGCTTTGCCGCTGCCGAGTTTTATGACACCGTCCGCAAAGCCACCAGTGTCCTCGAACTCGACGTGTCATTGTCTTGGGATCAAGAATATACCGACTTTGTCAAGCTCAAGAATATCATCTCGAGATCAACCATCAGATCGATAATGATACGCTTACACTTTAAAACAGGCCCCACCACCGACACCAAAATTAATGGAAGCCTACGGTACGATCCCATATTCGAAATTATGCGACTCTCCAAGATCCAGTCTTTTGGCGTCAGTGATGTTCCCAAAGAGTTCTTCCTACAATCCACACCACTGCCAAGGAAGGCCGATTTATCTAATCTGCGGCACTTGAGAATTGATGGGCAAGATTTCAACCGCACATATGACCTCTCCGACGCAGATATTACCAAACTCAAGTTGCTGGTTGCTCGGGCGCCAAATCTCTCTACCTTTTCATTGGGGATACCTCTGGGACGTTTGCTGCCTGTGTTGAGTGATTTTACTTCACACCAGATCTATACGATCATCGTCAATAACTTGTCGTTGCGATTATTACCACCAAGAAGAGGATCGCACACGCCAAAGGGTACTCTTAAGGATCTGACGCATCTGTTCCAAGTTCATGGCGCGCAGCTGGAAGCGGTGAACTTTAGCAATCTTTCGGTGGATGATTCAGCAATGAAAGCCATGGTTGAGGCGACACGGAATAGCTCAAATTTGAAGGAGATTACTTTGGAGCGCGGAGACGAATATCTGGGAGATAAACGTATCAAGGATCTCGCCAGCATCGTTGCCCAGTCCAAGTTGCGCTACCTCCGGATTGCTCTGCAAACAGAGTCCGCACGTGTGCGCATTCTGAAGTCGATTCAATGGGAGCATATCCGCGAACTGAAGATTGTACTAGAACATGAAGATCGGGAGATGGGGACGATGAAGGCATTGGTAGATGGCATAGAGAAGATTTCAGAGAGATGTAAACAGGGATATTTGAAGTATAGCGTGAGTTATACCGAGCCTAAGCCTAGTATCACCAAAACCCAGATCACTCTCAAGCTAAGCATTATACGGTATGAACGATCCGATGCATATCAAGCAACCCCTCTGGCCAAACCTGGTACGCACATGTTCTCTCAAGTCGAGATGCTTGAGGGCGCACCCGATGTCCATATCCTCGGATCGGCCTTCTCGCATATTCGTGACATCCCCAACGTCACAAGCCTCCCCAAGATCGCAGACCAAGAAGCTGCCTCCAGCTCCGAGTCGGAGTCTCGTGAGCGCTCTATCCGATGGATGAAGAATGAATACATGTGGAAGCGCGAGGCCGGCATGTTGCAGCATTTGAAATCGGACATGCATGTTGTCGAGTTGTTCACCCTCTACAACCTGCCGTCCCCTGCCGAGTACCGCTTCGTATCCATCCTGGGTCCCTTCACGCGCACGCTCGAGTCATATATCCAGGAGCGCAAGGGTATTCGCACGACCGACCGGGCCCCTACTCTTGAAGAGCAGTCTCTGGCCTTGAAGGGACCATTGACATTGATTGAGATCAAGTCGATGACCGATAGCATTGCGTCTGCTCTCAAGTGGTGCCATGATAACCATGTTGTACACCTCAGTCTCACGACTGCCAGCATTTTCTTGCAGGGGGTCTACTCTGAGCAGCAGTGGAAGCTGTGGGACTTTAGCCATGCCCGGTTTATTGGAGAGGCCGTGGATCTTAGTACGGAGATGACGGGCTACACCGCACCCGAGATCCTGATTGCTAGTCGTCGTAGCAAGCAAAAGACTACTGCGGAACATCACGACCCGAATAAGGACACGACGGTCACCACGGCCGTCTCTGCGAACGGCGTCGTGACCAAGACCACGACCACAAAGTCCTCGACCGCGGGTACCACTATGATCACGAACCATGATTCCGAGAAGCTGATGGCGATTACTCCGATGGATATGTGGTCATTGGGCCAGATCGCGTACGAGATGCAAACGGCCCAGCCCATGTTCACCTCTGGCGAGGACGCGCTCATCAAGCTAACGTCAGGACTCGAGAGCGGTGAAGATGCGGCCAATGCCAAGGCGCGCGACAAAATCCGTCAGCAGCTGCAGGACCATATGAAGAAGGTTGAAATGATCCCCGATGCTGGTGCGAGGGAGATGATTACCGGCCTGCTGGAGTTAACGCCGGAGCGTCGATTGGAACATTGGGAAGTAAGGGAGCTCTACCTGGACATTCAATATTAATAAAAAGTCGTGGGATCGTAGCTCAAAGTTCTGGACGAGGATAGCACGAGGATAGCACGAGGATGTTTTTTGAATGGTAGCAAGTCTGTCGAGGGCTTGCTTCATGTGGTCATGCAACTGATCCTGCATTTGCGACATGTTGTCGTCCTTGTCTTTGGCCTCGAGCTGTAGTGTTCTAGCCTCCAGCTGCCGTGCTAGCAAACCCAGAATCTTTTTTAAAGTCCAAGTGTAGCTCGTACGAACAACTAATTTACCGGAAGTGTAAGAATAAATAAATTGGCAGCCAGCACTTGAGGAGACACAATCCGTTCTCTACGACACACTGGGTGCGGATGACCCTCTCAAGGAATTCACTCCTCTCCTTTCGCAGTGGGCATGGTACCCCCTGTTCATCGGTTGTTTAGGCATATCACACGATCAGGAACACGAATATTACAGTGCAGTCAGCCACTGGTCAGGCAGTCAGGCAGTCAGGCAGTCAGGCATCCATCTGTCTTGACGAGCTTTCTCGTGCCTCGGCCGTGTTCTGCGACCAGAACAGACCAGACAAAATAATAATTCCCCTCCAGTGCGCCATCAACCTAGTCAACCAGTCAACTTTGCCCAACCCTCTTGAAGACTCAATTGGTCTTTGGCTTTGTTCTCCACCTCTCTCTGCCACCTCCCGTTCTCGTGTGTGCGCTTGCTTGCTTGCTTGCTTGTTGGCTTTGCCTTTGCCTTTGCTTGCTGCTCTCCTCGTGCGCCGCTCTCTGTTTCCTCGGGCGCCTCTGTTTGCTGCCCTCTCGTTCGCCCTCTGCTCCCCCTCTCTCCCAACCTTGTTGCTGCATCCCATCCCATCCCTTCCCCTTCCCATCCAGTCTGTCCCAGCCCTGCCAGCCCCCTCCTCCCATCCCATCATTGCCCCATCCACCTTCGCCATCTCTTCCATCTCTGCCGCTTTCTTGTTCCTCTTCTCTCTCTCTCTCTCTCTTCTTTGTCCTCGCTCTCTCTCTTCCCCCCCACCCCCCTTCTCTGTCGCCTTTGCTGCACATAACCTCCCATCATGGCCATGTCAAACTCGCCCATCACACAGGTCTCAGAGTCGCCCATCACCCAGGTCCAGCAATACTCGTCCGCACCACCCTCGCCCGGCCAGGGTGGCTTCCCATCCAAGCTCCTGCTGGACCTGCGCGGAACGAGATTCGAGATTGACAGGGAGGTCCTCGTCAGTCTGCCAGAGAGCATCCTCATCGTCATGTTCCCCAACGGCCTCATCCTCGGTCGGGGCCACTCTGACAGCTACGACGACGACGACGACAACAACTCGGACGAGTCCATCTCGCTGGATGACCAGATCATCTACGTCGACTTTGACCCAGCCTGCATGGACTATGTCCTCGACTTTTATCACGAAGCTCAAATGGCCGGAGAGACCCAGCGACAGGCCAACCCAACGACCCCACTCAATCTCGCCTCCCAGAACCCGCTGTTGAACAAACAGGCCATCATTGTGCTGAGAGAGGAGCTCGATTACTTTGCAGTCATTCCACCCAAGGCTGGGTTCCCTGCAAAGGACGACATGCCCGCGACTGGACCCGTGTTGGCGGATCCGAGCAAGGTCAACGTGAAGACACAATGCGGAACTCATCTTTTGGAGCAGCGCAAAATCTTTACGGCTCTTCAGCGAAACATCAACAAGGAGAACAATGTTGCAGAGCAGCACCTTATCGACATGCTCTGCGTCTCTGGGTTCTCGAGAGATGATGAGTGGGGATATCGCGATATCGAGCCCAAGAAGACGTCGATTGTCAGCATTGCACTGGTCATGCTCAAGACGACAGGAAGTGGCAATCAAATGGCTACGGCCCAAAAGTTGTTGCTCTTCTGGAGAAAGCCTGCGGTAAGTTTGTTCGTTCGTTTTCAGGAACAGCCTTTGTTTTATTTTTTATTTTTTTTTGCCCAACAAACTGGGGGGGTTGATGGTTTGGGCGAAACAAGAAAAGTGGCGAAAGGACTCTCAGGAATATCAGGGCAGGAGTTGCGAGGCTCTCTGTACTTTATTTTCTATTTTCAGGAGTGATCGAACGGAACGTCAATCTGGATACAATGGATACGATGAAAGCAAGTTGACAAAGACAATCCGCGAGACGCGTATCTGGAGATTGCGATAATTATTCAGCAAACGAGGCGTGCCATCCCTATGTTTTGCTCGCCTCGCCGCACGACACATGTATCTGGAATAAACAACCACAAAAGACAAACCGCAACCGCAATAAAAAAAAAAAACGGCAATTTTGTTTATTGTTAAGCACGGCAATTCATGCAGGCAAGGCAGGTCAATGTATATTAAAGGCAATATCGGCATTGGGAGCACCACGTAAAAGAAAGATGAAAAAAAATACCATGGAAGGAGGGCATGCATTCTACGCACACCACCAAACACAACGCAGCTCTCGTATATTATTTTTTTGTGCTTCCATTCCAATTCTCTAACATGCGTATTTCTCCGTTTCTCCACATTTTTCTGGCCACAATCGATAGAGGAAATGCTGGTGGGACGGCGTTGAGGTAGAACTGGATCAGGACCAACACAAATTGCCGATCAGACTGTGGGCTAGACGGACATGGACATTGGAGTTGGTGCTTGTCTAGTTCAAGTGCTGTTTCTTGACCAGGGCGACTACATTTTAATTTACTCGCCGTCTTTCATCCTCAACTTCTATACCAACCACTCCATCACACTTCTCCCCCTTTCCCTCTCCCTCTCCCTCTCCCTTTTTTTTTCTTTCTTGGCCAATATACCTCCCAATCTCCCTTTTGTTTTATTATTATTATCATCCAAAGTATACTATTATTATGAGATCTCTGTGCTAATGACAAATGACTTTCAGCGTCGATGAAAACTAATAAAAAAAAATGATATAACGTCCGTGGGGGGGTCTTGCAAGTGGTGTGTGTGATATGACTTTGTCCTTGAGCCCCCCCCCCTGGTCATTAGAAAGAAACAAGGACTGTGGTTCCACACAAACACAAGTTTCTCAGCTCGAAAGAACAGGCTACCCAGAAACTATGAATCGCACTCTCTTGTCATTAACGAGGGAGGGGGGTCATGGGCTGTGTGAGAAGAACGGAGCGAAATCAATGAAAAGATGATTCCCCCCCCTCCTCCCCGCAAATTTGACCACAAGGACGCAGGGACCCACCCCCCCTTGCGTTCATATTGAACGCACTAATGCTGATCCGACGCGAAACAGCATGCTGTTATCATAACGCGGGTATAAAATCTTGCTTTTGTTTTCATCTCAAAAAGACAAGTCCCATCCCAGCGAGATTCCCCCCCCCCTCTCTCTCTCTCTCTGTCATCAGGTTCCCACAGCGAACGTCTCCCTTTTTCCTTGTTTTTATCTACCCCCGCATTTGCAGCAACAGCAGGGGTGTACTGGACTCTAGTTATTCTGGTGTTCAGAACAAAAGGGCTCTATCTCTATAAGGCCCATGGTTTTTGTGTGTTGATGAATGAAGTGAAGCACCGTGCGGGGCAATGCTTAAACTCGGATTCATAATGTTGCAAAAACATGGTAGCTTGTATCAACGGCTTTCACCTACTTCCTTCGGCTAAGTCGAGGGGGGTTATGGTATCTTAGCACACACACACACACACACACACTGCATTTTCGTTAATACATGTGGGTTGTCAGCATGACCACGATCCTAATCAAACGTCGACATTGGGGACATATTTGATCAAATCAAGCGTACACTCAAAAAGATAACAAAGAACCCCTCCCCTCCCCTCAATAATGTGTGAAATATCGCCGCGTGGATTGGTGCGTTTTTATTATCCAGCTTTCACTGAGTGCAAAAAAAAAAAAAGAAGCACGCTTTAGTTGTCCCCCATCATCGATTTCTTTTTCACCAGTGTGTTTTTCTAAAATGCTTATAAAAAAAAATCCATATTTTTTTTTTTTGGTCCTGTTCAAAATGATATGATCCTCCTGCTTCCCCCTCCCCCTTCCGCCTGCTGCCGCGCTTAGTAGCAGAGACGGTAACTGACATAACGACCACTAGTCTCCGACGGCCTCATAATCTTCACGACCTGTCCACGCGCCAATCCGTAGTATCTTGCAATAGGATCTGAGGGCTGAATGCGAGGCAACTGCGTCTCCTTCAGGCGGCTATTATTTTTCGTTTTTCGTCAAGAATTTTTTGTTGGTTAGTTAACCATCATCGTTACGCTTTTTCGCATCCAAAAAAGGACTCTTCTTGCAGCGACACTCCCACCCACAACAGAGTAATAATAATAAAAAACCCCCCCTGAAGAAAAGGTATCAGACCGCACTTACTATCTCTTCAACAAAGTCTCCTTCTCCTCGGGTGAGAGGACGACATGTTGTGGGACCAATGTGTGTTCTGTGATGTTGACGAGAAGATCTGCCTCCTGGAACGACTCCAAGTGATAACTGTGGCTGACTTCGCTGATCACCTTTGCGGCCGAAGGTGTGATCTTGTCCTGGTAAACAACAATTCCGCGTCCCACGCCCTTTGCCACCATCAGCTCGCAGTACCTGAAGTTGAGAGATAGAAGAATGAGCGTCAGTTAGAGGAGGAGGAAGAGGAGGAGGAGGGGTTGTTGTTCATCTGATACACGCGTAAACTTGAGGTGGGGGGATCGATATTGGAGAGTTCCCGGCTTACTTCTTAATAGTCTTGATACCGACCGAGGCTTCATCGGGGAAGAAAACGAGCATCTGATCTGCGGGATCATCCTTCTTCTGAACCATGAACATCAACTGGGTGCGACTATTTCGAAGAACAAAAAAAAAAGGAGCTGATTAGGCGGACCGCCAGTTGACAATAATCCCACGTAATCCCTTGTTTATGCAGTTTTCTGATCCGTTTCGCCCTTTTTTTCGTCTCTCCTCTCGCCACACATTGCTGCCGATCGTCCGATAAGATCTCTTATTCCCTTGCTGTTGCCAACTGTTGAAAGTTTTCTCGTTTCCGGTATTCTCTGTCCGAGTAGGCGTTGTTTGTTGTTGTTGTTGTTGTTGTTGGGGTTTCTTGCCGCACTTACTCAACCTTTCCGTGACTGGCGAAGGTGGCTCTGAATGACTCGAGATCTTGGTCCAACTCGGCCTGAGAGATGAGGTAGCCCTATGTGGCGACAGTAAAACACCAGAAAGTGAAGATGGTTAACGAGGTGAGTCGAGGTGAAGAGGGAGACATCCCCGGTCCTACATCGTTGTAGGCAGGCGGGGAGAACCAGTCCTTCCATTAGGACATGGGTCCATGGTGTTTTTTTTTTTTTTTTGCGATTGAGGCACAAATTTTTTCTTACTCTGTGGTTGCAGAGCTGGTGGACGGTTCTGTAGACTCTCCACAGACGGACGATTTCACGAGACTCGTTATCCATTGTTATTATAATGTATTAATATGTATGAAGGGAGGGGATTAATGGATGTTGATGCAGTCGATGTCGAATGAAATGCCAGGGTGTGCTGCAACTTCGAAACGCTCAAGTGGTTTTTAAAAAAGAAAAAAAAAAAAAGCTGGGAAGCACAAACACATTTTGGCGCTGTCAATGGTGCAAAGCCACCGATAAAAGAAGCGATTTCAACATCCTCCCTCGCCGTCACGGGACCGCGTCTTGTTTGATCATCGTTCCCCCAAAAACGTCTTCGTTTTCTCATCAGCAAAACCACAGAATACCCGACCACCCAAGTCAGGACCAGGAAAGAAAAAAAGACGCAAACGCCGACACACGTACATACAGCAAATCAAGACATGTCAGCGGCAGCAGTAGCATTGCAAAAGAGGCTCGAGGCCGACTCGACTGCCTACCAGACCCTGCAGAAAGGTACACAGCACGGAATATAAGCGAAGCCTACACGGAGTTTTTTATATTATGAAGGCGTTATATTGCGCGTTTGTCCAGGCGTCTGCTTATTCTTGGATAACAAAGAAGAGGCGAAAAAAGAAAAGTGGGGGGCCAGAATCCAGCTTCAACGACACTTCATTTATTAACGCGCCGTTTCTTTTTCTTTCATAATCTCTCGCAAATCAATCACATAATAATCACAATCAGAATACACAAAGGCGGTCGAGTCAAGGCAGAGACTGGACTCTCAGTTGCAGGAGAACAAGCTTGTTCAGGATGAGTTCAAGCTGCTGAAGGACGACGCCAACATTTACAAGCTCATCGGTCCCGTCCTCACCAAGCAGGACAAAGCAGAGGCCGTCACCAACGTCGACAAGCGTATCGACTTTATCAACGCTGAGATGTAGGTCTACCTCCCTTCCTCAACCCAGACTCTGTTTTGTTTTTAGTGAGTGGGGTCGTTACCCCCACATTTTTTGCAGCTAACTTGACATATACACAACCCTTCGTTTTTTTTTAATAGTGAGCGTGTGGAGAAGCAGCTTAAGGATATGCAGGAAAAGACGGAGAAGAAGAGGGTGGAGTTGGTCGAGACACAGACGGCATTGCAGCAGTATGCGGCGGCACAACAAAAGTAAACTGCAAACCAAAAGCAGTACAGATGTCCATTTTTTTTTTTTTTTTTCGCTGGAAAAAGAAAGAAAAATAATAATAAAAAAATAGACAAACCTGATGTTTACAAGGGTTTGAACGCGAGACTTTGTAGAATGTTATGTAGAATGTTATGTAGAAGTGGCGTTTTTTTTTTTAAAAAATGATGATGACTTTATGGTATTTTTTTTTAATGATATGGAACTTTCTTGATCTTAATCGTCCAAGAAACAAAAACAAAAAAGCAAAAAAACAAACAAAAAGAGGATGCATAAATGCTTTCTGTGAAAGTGAAGATGGTAGGAACGGATATATGTGTGTGTGTGTGTATGTATGTATGCTATACTGTCATATGTAGAGGTACTGCTCAGCACATCTACACAAGAGTGAGTGGGAGCATTTACTGGGCCTTGCCCAGCTTGGCAGCAGCGTTCGAAACTGCATTCAAACGAGCAAAGACCTCAGCAGTTCCGTCAATCATGCCTGTGGTGTGGTATGTGACGCCGTACTTTTTGCAAAGCGACTCGACTGCAGGCTGGATCTTTGAGAAGCTGTGGCGGGGCATCGATGGGAACAGATGGTGCTCGATCTGGAAGTTCAATCCACCCGTGAACCAGTTGGCAAAGAGACCGGGGTGCACATCACGTCCAGTGATGATCTGCTTCGTGAAGAAATCCATGCTGACGGCCTCCTCCCTCGAGATCACAGGCATACCATTGTGGTTCAACGAGAACACCAATGCCAACAAGTTACCACACACAGCCTGCGAGACCAAGAAGTAGACTACAATGTTGATGGGATCCTTGATGAACAAGAACATTGTTGCAAAGTACCAGGTCCAGTGCATCGCCAATGACAGCTGCTCGACCAACGAGATGGGGACACGGGCACCGGAAGGCTTGTGGGCCTGGCCGTTGGGCATAACAAAGAGGATCGACTGAAGGCACCAAGAGAGACGGGCAAACGAAAGAATAGGGAAGTAGAACCAGGTCTGGTTCAGGACCATGAAGCGGCTCCACATGCGGGTCAACTCCTCATCAGGAACATCCGCGAAAATCTCCAGAGCGTGCTCACTCCAGGTCAAGAGAGGGTGAGTGTCAATATCGGGGTCCTCGCCATGAACGTTGGGGGCGGCGTGGTGAGTGTTGTGCTTGTCCTTCCACCACGAAGAAGAGAATCCCTGGCAGACACCTCCCAAGAAGGCGCCAAACAAATCACCCCAGAAACGATCCTGGAAGACTTGGTGGTGCAAAAAGTCATGGGCCAACCAGCCGCACTGCTGCCAGAACACGCCGAGCAACGAGGCCGAGATGACGTTGGCAAGGGTCGAGGTCTGACCCCACTTGGCGACAATGAAGGTCGAGAGGGCCCAGATGGACAAGTTGAAGGTGACCTTGAAGGCGTAGTAGGCCTTGGACGAGTCGTAGTAGCCCAGGGACTGGAACAGCGTGCGCAGCTTGCGGACCTCGGCCGCAAAGTCGTCGTTCTTGATGGCGCGATCCGACTCGGCAATGTCTCCAACGTAGAAATTGGCGAGGGTCTCCCAGGCGGCCTCGGGGTGGAAGGTCTCGAACACATCTATAGCGGGTGCGCGGGGGAATAGGGTTAGGCACTGGCTGGTATAGTTTAGAATGGCGGCTGGATATTAGGGGGTCTCGGTTGCAAAAGCAAGCGCATGCAAGCCCCCATATGAAAACATGCCATTCGGCAAACCATAATATCCGTTGCCGTATTTCCAATGTGTCTGTTTTGTGCGGGGGCGACAGGTGGCAGGACGGGAAGCACCACACACCACACCACTCAGATTGCAAAACACAGGCGATCCCATAATAAATAAAATAAACACAAAGTATAAACGACAGCCATGTGCGAGGCACGAGCAGATAAGCGTTGGGGATGTGCTAACGCCAAATAAACAATAATACCGCAGGAGAAACCAAAAAAAAAAAAACCTGAGCTTCCCACTCTCCTTTCCTCGTACTGCCCTCCCCGAGGGAACATTGTTCCTGGAAGGGAAGAACAGGGAGGGGCCGAAATTCACCACCTCCATCGGGTGGATCTCTCGTTCTCGTGCCATGCTTACCAGTGCCGTCCTTGCCAACGTGGGTGAGAATGACGCTTCCACCGGGATGATCAGGCACAAACTCGCGGACATCGTACACCTTGTTGTCGATGATCATCAAAAAAGGTGCCTCGGCATCGTTCTTGGCCTCGGTCAGGGCATTGACATTAAGAATCTCGGCTCGAGTAAAAGTCTTGTTGCCTATCATGTTTGCCAATCAATTATTCGTCGCAGATAGAAAAAAAAAAATAAAGGGGTGAGCGACGTGGTAATCGGATCGCGGAAGTTTTGTCCGCGGTTATCAGCGCCATTGTCGAGGGTCGAAGCGAGGGGCCAGCGGGTGGCGAGTCTCCTGTTAGGTATAGCAAGACAGACATACTGGGGGTGGCCATGGCGGACAGACTTGCGATGGAGGGAGAAGGGGGAGATGAGGATGAGGATGAGGGAGAAGAGATGCAGAGAAGGGATGGGGCAAGAAAAAGGGAAGTGAGTGAGAAATAAAAAAATACAAATCCGAATCAGGAACGACTTCCAACTCAGCTCTCCGGGGAGTGTTTTTGTCGCAGTGATTGGGTTCGGTGCCAGCCAAAGGCGAGGGTTACGTACAGCGCACAGAACTGTATTCGCAGCAGCGCGAGTATACGTAGGGCAGGTCTTGCGCGAGTCTTGCTGTGTTGGCACCACCATCAGGGACAACACACACACAGCATGGATTGCAGCCTCGATAGATGGCTCTGCGTGCCATGGTGCAGCAGCCTAGCATGTGTGTGTGTGTGTGTGTGCGTGTGAATGGTACCACTCGTCTGCATGTTGAGAGCGCGATAGTCTGTCCCGTGTATTACATATTGCTTCCTGAGAAAACAAACATTGTGAAAGAAGCATTATGTTCAACATATCTCCCCCATCCAAATCGACTGTTTGGAATCGGACTCTGTGGCGCTCTCCCGGCCCCAAGAGGCGATCAACCACAAGGCGAGGAATGAGGAGTCAGATCGCCATTCCACCCCCATTCAAGACACTAAGCAGGCAAGTTGAGTAGAAGAAGATGATGACGACAACAAAAGAAGAGGCTGTTCAGTTGGTTGGGCACTTGAACGTCTTCAAGTGCATGCAACAGATTTATGCTCTCATTAGATTAAAACTTGACAGTCAAAAAAAATTTAACTCGCTTGGGGACACGGGTGTCCGCTCGCTGGTCCTTGACCTCTCTGTATGAAGCTCTTGCATTTCTTGCAATATTGTCTGCGAATCTCGACATGTAGTACCCGTTCACTCCCACGACAATGTATCCGAGGACTATAGCCTATTAGTAGGAGCCTCATATATCCGTTCCCCTCTACAAAGTCTACAAGGCCATCCCACGTAATATGATTCAGTGACCAAAGTCCTATTCGCATTCAGAAAAAGCGGGTAATCGTCGCGTTCTAGCACGGGTTCTGACTTGGAGGCATCCAGCCACCTTGCCTATGCTCTCCTCGCAGAAGTCGACTTATATGGGGCTCTTCAACAAGAAGCCGGACGAATTGGAGGAGTTCCTTGCCAATGACTGGGGCAACACAGGGTCTACCTCTGGAGACACAGACAAGGAGTTCACGAAGCGGCCTACAGTCAACCCCCGATATAATGCCACTCGCTGTACTGACATTTTTCATGTAGTGACACCACTTGAATTTTCATTATATTTTTTTACTATGCATTTCTTCTCGTTGTAACGACATTCGCATACAATCGCCTATAATGACACCTCCAAATCTCTATACCAAACGTGTCATTATAACGGGAGTTGACTGTATTCGATATTCAACCCAGATCGATGACCGACGATGAGAAGATGGTGCTGGAAGAGATTGTCAAAGAGTGCTCTCGGAGGAACGAGGCGTATATTTTTGGCCCGAGCTCAAGTGAGTTTACAAGAAACACGATTGTCGACGCTAGCATGGTTGGAGCCATGCTATCCTATAAGGCGGACCTGTTCCTTGCGCAACAACAGCAGATGAGTGGCAGACGTGGCCATGGACCAGTGGACTTTGCCGTAATGGATCGTATTCACCAAACACAAGCTCTTGGAGTCACAGAGGTGAAAAAGGACGACCATGTGCAAGGTCTTGCTCAAAATATGGTGCAACTCGACGTAGCAGTGCAACAAAAGAAAAGGAAGCGAGTTGAGGACATGGATGACGACAGTGGAGAGAGATCTGCCACGCGCCTTAAATCATATGGCATTGTAACCGACGCATTCAAGTGGACTTTTGTTGAGTGCACATTGGAGGACGATGACACCCTGACATACAAAGTTAAGGATGTCATGGAAAACCTCAGGCTCAAACACGGACAGAAGTCGTTGAGAGAGGATAGCGAGGCTCTGTTTGGTTATGTTCTCTCGCTCTATGATCGCATGAAGGATGAGATCGTGAACAAGAGCACACACGGAAGTCCAGTGTATGGGTCCCCGAACTCGAACAAGAGAATCGTGACTGGATTAGGACAACCTCTGTCGCTCCTCACTGCAATAAGTGAATTGTAACTGGTCATGGAAGCTCATACCGAAAATACTCTTTCTGTATTTTGTTCAAACGAAAGCAAGACAAACAAAGGAGTGAGAAGGCGAATGCGCGTAGGAAATAAAAAAAAAGGAGAAAGGAAAGGAAAGGAAAGAATAGCAAAGCAATCCAACGAGATGAACTGCCCGCTCAGCTCAGCTCTACATTTCTGTATCAATGTACACTATCCTATATCACACTCGCATCGAACTCTCCTCAGTCGCCTCGTTCTATCCTCTGCCGCCGACTTTGCCTTTTCTATTACGACAACAAACATAACAATGAAAACAAACAAAACCTGAAGCTCACAATCTATCAGTAGTCGATGACCCAAACGCACACTTACCAAAGAAATCGAAAGTCTATTGGATCAATTGATTTACCCTCACGTTTACAAGGGCCTCTCATCACTTTCAGTGCAGCTGTTGCTGCTTCGGCGTCCGGTGCACACTTAACATTCAACTTAGAACTGGTACGGACGAGGGGAGTCTGACTGTCAAATTAAAACATAGCATTGCGATGGCCAGAAAGTGGTGTTGACGCAATGTGATTTCTGCCCAGTGCTCTGAATGTCAAAGTGAAGAAGTTCAACCAAGCGCGCGTAAACGGCGGGAGTAACTATGACTCTCTTAAGGTAGCCAAATGCCTCGTCATCTAATTAGTGACGCGCATGAATGGATTAACGAGATTCCCACTGTCCCTATGTTCTTCTCGCCATTGACCTAACAGCCACATCTTCAGAGGTTAGTCAAAGTGGAAGATTGTCAAGCTCGTCAAGTCAAACACCTGCCACTTACGATCTTGATCAGGCAATGCATGAGCGACCGGAAAGGCTCTTCGGTCTCAACACTGTTTTTTCTCTTCCGCGTCAGCGTAGTTGCCCCTGTCGAGGAAAGAGGTGACGAAGAGGAACACGCCGATGTTGGTGGTGCCAGTCGAGATCTAGGGCGTTTGGGCATCGTCCTCGCCTCTGCATAGATTTAGTAGTCGAAAATATCCCTCGCCTCTCTTTTCACACATTAAAGAAATCAGAGCTGAGCGCTACTTTGTCATGCCGCTATGATTAAAGGTGGTATCAAGTAGGGAACACATCATACCTATCTCAAGATTATCTGTCGAGTTTAGCTTTCCTTGTGAGGTTGTAGATGTTGCCGCCAAGGCCCGTGCCTGTGGTGAAGAGGACATTGCAGGTAGATCCACTAAATGATTAGCTTACTAAAGGATGGCCTAAGCCAAGAGAATGGAACTTTTGGGTTTGGGCTCGGCCGTACCCTAACACGGCGGATGGCAGCAAGGGTCTCGCTCACCTTTGCTGCAGCATGTTGAAACGCCTCCATCATAGGTTTCTGAGATATCATGTTCTCATGATTGGTTGGGATGTGGCAAATTGCAAACCGGTGCATGACATAGCATCCCTCGGCATGAACCTTCATACTAAAAAACTCGACCAAAGGTTCTAAAGTTGTATAGAGAGATAAAAGAAACATGAATGCCATGGAGAAAGTAAAAGAGTCACATCCAAATGAGATCAAACACACCTCTCACAAGAATTCCAACAACACAAACTTCGTCACCAGGAGAAAGCATCAAGATTGAGTCCAAAGCAAACTTCATCTCTTGAAGTTCTATCTGATTAAAGGCTTACCTAATTTGGTTCTGTCATCCCAGATTTAAAAAACTTTGTTTGTCGCGATTTTTCCTTCCAGTAGTGCTAATGACAGTTCCCCTTGTAACGTCGTTGTCACAGTTGCGAAGTCGGGAACAAGTCTACTAAAGTCCGTGTTTAGGATCTCCTCCTGAGTGTGTGTCCTATGAACATGAAGGTGCATGAGATTATCATCGCGGAAAAGCTTGGTAGTCTGCAACGGAGGCATAAGTACTGCTTACCAAGTACTCGTCGTAAAGGTGATACTGCCAAGGTCCACCGACATTGTAATTGTCGGACCGCTATCGAATGCGACCTGCACAACCGAGTCAATAAGCCTATGGACTCCTCTGGTGATCGTCTGGACAGTCCCCAGGGAGCCATTGGATATTCCTGCACTACGGTGGACGTTGCTCAGGCACATTAGCTGGTCCGTGGTTCCGAATCCTAACCCATCTATCGCCTCGAATTGATACAGTTCTGAAGCGATTCCGCCAAGCAGTTTCTCGTTAAACGTTTTAGCCGACAGCGATCGGTTGAACAAGTAAAAATAGTCATCAAGCCGGTCGGTCTCATCTCGCCAAACATGGTTGAGATACAAGGACGACGGCCTGTGCTGATAATCTCTCGCAAACTCAAAGCAGGCCTCAGTGGATCGCACACCGGTTGTTGTTGGTTGCCCTCGGTTCTTGACACATTGAAGAACCGGTGGATGGTGTGGCCCTGGATATTGTTAGCGGCCACACCGGATGGCGCCAAAAGACGGTTATTGTTGCCATTGTAGAATGTGTCGAGTTGCAGTTGCATTGTTTCCAGTTCCTGGTAATAGCTAAACAAGCTGGCGCCTTCGCCACGGCGCGGTGGCATACTGCTCTCAATGTCGGCTATCGATCTTGTGGCATCCACGGGAACAAGTGCCTTTTGCTCCTCCATCTAGCGGCGATGCTTGAAGCTTGGTTGATATACAGCCTTTTGCTTGACAGCCAAATTGTAATATTTGACAGTATTGGGGCCAGGGAGTGAACCGGACGAAGGAGACGGAGTGGTGAGAGTGGGCGGGACTGATTCGATGCTTGGCACTTCCTTCTTGACGTTGGAATCAACAACAGAGACATCCTCCATATCGACATCAGTATGATCAACAAGACTATTATCCTCCATATCAACATCAGTATGATCAACAAGACTATTGTCCTCCATCTCGACATCAGTATGATCAACAAGACTATTATCCTCCATCTCGACATCAGTATGATCAACAAGACTATTGTCCTCCATCAAGACATCGGTGTCCACTTCAAAACAGTCCTTCATATCAACGTCGACATCCTTGTTGGAAAGCCGAGGCTTTTTCTTTGCCTTGCGGCGACCCAGAGGGGGAGGAGACTCTGAAAGCAGCGCACTCGCACCAACAACACAAGCCTGGCCAAGGTCCAAGCCTATGATGTTGATCTGCTCCGGCTCACAGCCCCGAAGGTCTGTGATATCTTGCTTAGTCTTGATGATGTTGCGGACCTCCGTTAAATAATAGTCGGTCTCTGCAGTGGCGGTGGTGAGTCGAGGAGGCAGGACGCTGTCGGGTAACCGTCTATATCGAACTGACTGTAGTTCTCTAAGTTTAAATGCCAGCAACTGTACTCGAAAACCGTCCGTCCGAATGGAGCCTTGCAAAACATATCCTTTTTTGTTGTATGTGGCAGGATTGAAATAGGCCTGCTGAAGGGGTTCGATATGATTCTTGATCTCCTCCAAAGACATCAACTGAACCGCAGCCTTGACTCCTGCTTTACCTCGTTTCCGAGAACTCGGATACTCTTTGGCAACATCTGAAAGAAGGCGCTTGATGAGGAATCCAGGCTCGATACCCGCTACCCAATAATCCACGTCTTGGAGCGTTAGCCTGCAGGCTTCGATGCTGCTGTAGGAGGGCGAGGCGAGTTCTTGAAGTCGGACTTTCAAAATGCCCCTCTTCCAGAACAATGCCACCAGATCTCTCTCACTGAACGTCAAGAATCGGTGTTCTATAGGCGACAAAGGAGCCAGTCGGCGGCTGTTGCTGCTGATCTTGTTCAAGTGGATAAAGTTCTCGATTGCTAAACGGTCCTTGCGAATCTCGATGTTGCAACCTTCAGGCAGGAACCCTTTCTTCTTTTGAAGCTTGAGCTGCGATGAAACGATTGTCAGTATTAGTATATGATGCAGCAAGCTGGGGTATATGATACAGCGAGCTAGGGTAAATGATATAGCGAGCTGGGGTAAATGATATAGCGAGCTGGAGTGTAATAACGTTGGCCCGTACCTTTTCATATAGGTCATAGCTCCCGTTTCTGTACATCTTCCTGATCTCGATAGAGACATGAGAAGCAGCGCTCCGTGTCAGCGCTCCGTGTCAGCGCTCCTGGGGTGAAGTCCATGGTTGCTCTTATCGCACCAGGTTCACCTTTCTCCAGCAGTCCCAACTCCTCCAAACGCTTTATGAAAGTGTTCACATCCTGTCCGATTCCTTTAAGGCGCGGATAGTTGCCAGAGTAGAGGTATCGCAGAAAAGATTCCAGGAACTGCAGGTGCCTGTCGCCCTTGCCATCTAGGTCGCTGTCGTCCTCAATTTGACCATCGTTATCGTTGTCATCCGGAGTGGAGTTCATATCCTTGGGTGCGATGCTTTTACAGAGAAATCCTAAGAGGGTTCCATCAAGATCTTGCAAAATACCTTGACTGAGTTGCTCAACGTACAACCCAATGATTCGCTGGCCTGATCGCTTAATGCTTGCCGCGAGATGAACAGCCTCCCTTATAGTCTTAAGTACTTCCTGCAGCAGAGCCGGCTCGTCCTTTAAAACCTCCCTGACGTTCGCTCTTAGAGTGCCAACGTTCAAGCTGACAATAGGGTGCTCCTAGCCTAGGGCACGGACAAGATCGACTTTTCTCATGTCTGCCAGTTTCTTGATCTCCTTCCGTGGGGTTTTTTTTTCGTTGCTCTGACCCTTGTCTTTGTTGGCGGTGTTGCTGCTGGTGTCGATTGGTTTCTCGGGTGGCTTCGTCCAAGGCTTCCAGACGTACTGCTTCATGGGCCTCCGGTGACTCGTGAGTTTTCTGACGGGTGCGCTCTTTGATGGAGAACCGCGGTCGTTGACGGGAGGGATTTGCTTGGAGTTCTTGGAGCACTAGCGTCTGTCACCATGTCCTCGGGGGGTTTTCTTCTCCTTTGGAGGTGACTGGTCGATAGTGCGATACCTATTAAACTCCTGAGACGGTTTGTGCCTCCGGAATTTGTCCTCCAAAGAGCCACTGGACAAAGAGAATAATAACATCTGTAAGTCCAACATTGCTCAACCAAGTGAAAGTAGGGTATCTTGACTCCCTATGCTGTAATGCAGTAGCAGTAGCATTCTACCTGTTCCGCGTGAGTTGGAGTTCTCTTTGTTCGGTCCTGTTCCTGGCTTGTAGTTCGCACACTTGATCGAATTTGGCCTTGACAGCATCAAAAGTGAGCGCCGGCGTTTTGCCCTGGAGAGGATGTGCAAGGCATTGGCTTCGCAAGCGTCTGTATCCGGCGAATGAACACCCGTAAAGCGTTTTCAAACGTATAATTCCCCGTGTTCTTGAGGACTACACGACGGTCGGCCAAATAACACTTCACCATCGCTTCGGGATCTATCAATTCCAGTTAAAATATCAGCACCCGGTATCTATCTACTAACCCATAATCAAGCTGATTGTAATAGTATAATGCCGATAAAACCCAGGGGGTTCATTTTTTTCATATATATTTGTATCTTGCATTCTGGTTAGAAGATGGGATGAGGTACATGGGTTTTGTGCAGTGCACGTTTAAAAACCATGGTATTCTTTGTAACAGTTGTGGGTCTTAGTAAGGCACAGGGGCACCTTGCAACCTTGCAGAATCCACAGATCCAGGTTGTGGGGGGGGGGTCTTGAAATCGCTCCCAACACTTCTCTGGGTAGTGATCGCCTTTGTTGGCAAATCGAATGGTGGGGTGGTCTGTGCACCATCATCGGGGGGGCACGTTGAAATTAAGGTTGAGGTGTCTTCTCGAGTTCACACTTATTGCACATGTCTCAAAGGGAATGATGAACGCCCTTATATTAGTTCTTTACGTACACTAACAGGCTCAAATAAATGGGCAAGTCTTGTATTGTTGCAAAAATGCATGCCTGAATTTACTTGGGTGGTTGTCACTGCCACAACGATGTATACGTGTTTTTGTTGTCAGGTCCATCGGGGGAGCAGCAACTTTGAGAGGCATATATTTCCTGGCATTTTTTTTTATCTCAGTCTTCTTGTCTAAAGCATCGACCGTGACGGAAGGAATCTTCTTTGTCTTCAAGGATCTTTATGAGCCAAAATCTGAGCTGGTCTGGAAGTGAAGTCGTCGAATGCAGGAGCTCCGAGGTGGAAAAAGACAAGTAGTATATCGACGCGCTTTGAGAATATCGCCTTTTTGATCCATTCGGTCTACACTGAAGACAGTATTTCTTGTCCTTTTGGGGTAGGCAATCAGACATTGGCAGGCGGGCGGGCGAGTTGCCCCTCAGGATGAATCGTACTTTTGATGCGAGCGAAAACGCCCAAGGAGGTTGTGTATTTTTCTTCAGTCGTCTTTTTTTTTTTTTGCGCACGGACAGATTGCCATGTGCTTTTGAAATTATAATAGGAAAAAGGCTAAATGCAATAGGAAACATCCATCCCGCAGTGACCCTCGATATTGAAGTGTTTAGAACTCTCTGGGAAAGCCGTACCCACCTTGCTTGCCAAAACACCCAAAGCGGTCATGCCAGCAGCTTGTTGATCGATCCATTGAGCGTGAGGGGGGGGAGTCAGACAGAGAAATGTTCGACCGTATTTTTGTCCGCGTATCTCGACAAAGAGCGCGGATGGTGGCAGATGAAGAGGAGGAGGAGGAGGAGGCGGAGGCGGAGGATGATATAGACGACAAAAGACACATCCAATTTCTTGCCATGATACAACAACACATGTCAGACGGGAGCGTGCAAGCGTTCATTGAATCGAGCACATAGGACCTAGGCTTGTTGGTAAAAAGGGGAATAAAACTGCTCGCAACTGAACTCAAGCGCTACTACTACAGCAAAGAACTGACGTTAGTCATCATTGTCTATCTTAATCTCTCCGCTAGGGCGCGTTTTGATCTTAATTCCTACAAGGAGCACGGCTATATTCTACGAGGGCTCCCATTCGAACAGGCGAGTTCCGCCCTTCAGCTGCTAGCTTTCAAGATGAAAGAGCTCCAGTCGGTCAGATACAAGCGACTCTCGGAGAAACGTCTTGCCACCCCCCTCCTTGAACCACTACCATTGTTGGAGGCGTGGACTACTTCCTGACCGAGGTTCCGAAATGTTGTCAAAACTCTACAGGATGTCGCTGGTCTTTGGGGGCTCTGCGCACCCGGCCAAGTTGGAGTGAGTGCGTTGTTGTTGCCCAAGGACAACCGACCTATAGTGGGGGGGAGGGGGGATTTGCTTTTATTACAACGGTGAACTAAGTGACCCTAAACAATGAAATAGAAATGAAGGGGGGGGCATTGCAATCTCCCCGTCACGTATTACAAATTTTGGCTGTTGAAAGCAGAAAGCCGTTGTACTGTACACCTTCAAGCACCAACGTTGGGGATGGAGGAG
>MU617116.1:0-22793 GCA_025201705.1 Dissophora ornata
AAAAAAAAAAAAAAAAAAAAAAAAACGTTCGCAAGAGTCGGTCCACAGAGTATTCCAGTGCAAGACGGTTGTGACATCTGTGTAAAGAGACAAGTTCCTTGATTCCTTGTTTTATTGTGCTGCGTTAGTCTGCAAGCAAAGGAGTTATTGTTCACGCAGATGGCACTCAAGTTTGCCTCACAACAGAGCACGATCCCAGTTATGGCTCGCGACAAAAGAATTCCAGATGATTAATGCACGACATGGAAACGGCTCGTGGACTAGTCACCTTCACTCAACGTATCCCTCATGTCGCGTCGCCAAGACACTAACTTTAAACGTAGGGTATACTGCCGAGCAATCAGTTTGTTGCTCAAAAGAGTCCAGCTCAAAATGTTTATTTCAGTATTACTGGTATAGATATAGCATGAATGTATCCTTCTAGTTGTGCCACGACGCAGCGAAGATCTCCTCTTCCGATGGCGAAGGCTCGTCTTGATCGTACGGCGTGTCTGACTCCAGGTCCTCCTCGAACTGCTGCTCCTGCTGCTCTTCCTGCACATCGTCCAATCCCTTGCCGTCGGGGTGGCCAGCCAAGTCAAAGTATTCCTCGGACTTCATTTCTTCGATCCAGTCCTGAAGTCCCGCCTCATTATCAAGTCGAAGCTCCTCGTTTTCATCCACACCATCATAGTTTTCCACATACTCGTCCTCCTCTCCCTCTTCCTCCTCATCTTCCTCTTCCTCCTCCTCTTCTCTCTCCTCCTCCTCTCTCTCCTCCTCCTCTCTCTCCTCCTCGTCCTCGTCCTCTTCTTCTTCTCCCTCCTCGTCCTCGTCCTCTTCCTCTTGCTCTCCATCAACGTTGTAGTCGGCGCCTTCGGATTCCTCAAACATAGTCTCAAACGTAAAGCTGTTGTCGGCCTCTACATCATGCTCCTCCTGAAGCTCAATACTGACAATCGACTCATCGTCGCCCTCGTCATCATAATCTCTCTTGACGGAGCGCCTCTTGAGGCCCGCGATTGAGGCTGGGATGACCGTCTCGACTTGGGCATTTACAAGACCAAGGTTTCCGAATTCAGAGTTCGGAGAAAGATGTGCATTCTTGCTATATGCCACTATCCGTCTTTCCATAGTTGAGCGGCGTCGACGGCCATGGATGTCTCCTCCACGGGCCCCACCGCGGCGATAGTTGATGGGGAGATCCTCGTCCCTGTTGTACTCTGTCATATTAACGGCGGAGCGCAATTTACGAGATTTTTCAAGTCAGCAGTCATTCTCGTTACTTGTGAGCAAACACCGTTTTGCAGACATCTTTTTTGTTTCTTTTTCTCGTGCTTGCCGGACCACACAAGCATCGCACACAGAACCATCGATGATATCAAAGACCAATAAAAGGCAGACGCTTTACCTTGCCAGATAGGGGGGGATTCGTATTGGCTGTAGTCAAAGACATCTCCCTGGGCCACAGGTGCGGCAGCAGCCGGAGCTGGGGCTGCCTCAGCCAGGGAGGCAGAGGCAGAAGCGACCAGAGAGAGGGCGAGAGCGAATGCGAGGCAGAGTTTTGGAGAGCCGGTCATAGTGGATAGTCCTTTGAGGGAATAGACGTGGTTGGGGTAGCAACAAGTATTGTTGTAGCGGTCGTTGGCGGCAATGGTGAAATTGGATGGAGTGATGAATGAGGGTCGACAAAGGCGGGGAGGGCCTGGGTGCACTCAATTCATATGTCGGTGCGAGCAGCTCAGAAAATTATTTTTGGCGCAATTTAGAGTGCCCCGTAATGGCTTCTGATTAGAATATTCGTGGCGCCACCAAATAGATGAGATGCTTTATTGAACAAACACCTGGTCCAAAAAAAAAAACATTGTTGAACGGTTTACTTTTTATGTGTGTCGGTGTATGTATGCAGAGAGAGGGGGAGAGGAAGGGAGAGGAGGGCAGAGAGCAGGGGATGGTGGTGGTAGCCGCTATTCCGAGAATGCATGCTCGGTGGCGAGTAAAGGGCTTCTATAGACCACTAGTCATCCTTCAAGACATCCTCCTTCTTCAGCTTCTTCTCCTCCGCCTCGACGTCCTTGCCTTGCGCCTTCTTGCCCTCGACAAGCACGCCCGTGCCCTCCTCCTGCTCTACAAGATCCGCAAGGTCCACAATGTGGCTCAACAGCACCAGTCCATCTCCATCCACGTCCAGCTTCTTCACAATCTGCTTGATATTTTCCTCATCGGGTGCATGCTTAATCACCTTCAGCGCAGACTCAATGTCCTTCACCGTCAGCTCTCCGCGCTCGTTGGCCTGGAATGCCTGCAACTTGTTGCCCACATCCGCGTCATATGCCTGCAGTTCCTGGTCCAACTTGGCAATCATCTTTTCAAGACGGCTGCCCAGTCTCCTCGATACGTTGTGCTCCTTGCGCTGAACCTGAGCCAGCTCCTCAATATCCTATTATGTATATAACGCATACAAGTGATTAGTGGGCGGCTTTTTTCATCAGTTTTCCCTCAGTGGTCATGGCAGACGATGTTCTTACCTCCTTGTACTCCATACGATCCTCTTTCAGGTCCTCGAGCTCCTCACGCTCTTCCAAGACGGCAGACCGTGACGACATGATGCACAGCGCCTCTCTCAACTCCAGCAATTGCTCCTCAGTCATGCGCGCTGTATCCTCCTCCTCCTCTGCTAATTTCGGCTCGGGAGCGGCTCCAGCAACGGCGGCAGGAGCGGGTACACTGGTACTAGCGTCCAAGGTCTTTGCCGCCTGGAGCAACTCCTTAGTTGCAGCAGTCGCGCCTGCATCCTTGGCAACTTGGGCTGCAACCTGAGCATCCGTCAAGAGTTCGGATGCGCCCGCCAAGGTGGCAGGAGCGCCAGCTGCAGCAGCATCCGGTGTCGATTTGTCAAACATAGGAATGTCGCTTGAGGTCGCGACAACAGGGGTGCCGGATTCCTGTACTTCCTGCGACTTTTGCTTCTCCCGCTCTTCAGCCTCCTTCTTGATCCTCACCTCCTCCTTGCGAGCCTTGCGAGCCTTTTCTTCCTTCTCCTCCTGGGCCAACTCATCCGCAATAAGCTCTTCCTGTTGCTCCAAAACCTCAAGCTTCTGCTGAGCAGTGGCAGCACCCTCCAGCTCAGAGACGTGCAATTCGGTTTCTGTCAATAGACTGTCAGGCAGGGATGAGAGGGTTGCCTGCAAAGCTTCCACGGGTGTGGCCATCTCTTTAGAATCCGAAAAGGAGAATGCGCGCGAGAGGATCAGGAGGGAGGATGGAATGGCATAGGTCAGGTTGAGCTCTAACCACTGCTCGAGTTCGCTACGAAGACGAGCAGTGGACACGCCTCCGGTGCGAATACCGCGAGACTGGCATGCTGCCTGTAACTCGCGTGTTGTCAAAGAGTCCACACCCTCTGCCATGATCAGCTGGAAGAAGATATGGGGGAGGGGTCGTTAAAATGTTGTCTCAGAAATGGTTCCTGATGCAGATTACAAAATGTGATCCACAGTGCTGAACCATCACAAAAAAAAAAAATGGATCCATCAACCCTGCCGTGCCGCAAGTGGGTTGCCCATACCTTATCATCCTGCTTGATCGAGTTCATCTTGTTGCGAATCTGATATCTCAAAAAGTTATCCGTTCCGAACGCGTTGAGATTCATGTAGCGGCACATGGACACAAGCTGTGGTCTGGACAGATTATCGAGTGTCAGCTCGTCGTGGAAGAGCTTGGCAACGCGGATCAGTTCGTCTGTCGAGGCTTGGTCGCCTGTTGTGCGCACCTTTCTGAAGAAATCGCCAAACTCTTTCACGGCCTCTGCACGCGATGATCCGGGGATTCCAGATTCCTCAATCGTCTCCTGCAAGAACTTTGCCATCTCAAGTCGCATTTTGAGAAGCTTTTTCTTCTTTTCCTCCTCTGCAAATTTGTCCTCAAAGGTCGATGGCAGCATATTGGGGAAGAGCTTCAAGGCCACAGGCAAGAGTAACTCCATGAAGGGCACGATCAGGAAAACAGAGAAGGGGACCAATCGAAGCAAATCTCCTGTGGTGCGTCTCAGCTAGGTAAAGGATCAAAAGATAAGAACGCGATTCATGGTTAAATCTCTGCGCAACTAACAAATCTAGAAAAGACGTGGATGCTGTGCTATATGGATCTGCGATCTTCACACTGCACTTGCCTGCCTCTGCTCTCGTCGAGTCAGCTTGTTGCCATTCAATAACCGACCGGCCAGCTTGGTCGAGATCTTGATCTCTTTGCCGAGCAGCTTGGTTCCGTGCCAATAATGGATCATTTCCAACTTGAATCTTTCCCAGAGTGACTTTTTCGGCTGAGCAACAGCGCCCTCACCCGCGATCCCACTGGCAGCCTCGCTAGCCTCCTTTGCAGCCTTGGCCTTGGCCATCTCTGCGGAACGGGAGGCGAGTGTCTCCTTTTCGATGGTAGATTTGAGGAGTGGCTGCTGTTGTTGCTCAGTGGCGCGCAGAATACGGAGTGAGGTTGGGATCCTGGGGAATGGGGAGGAATGGAAGGCGTGGTGTTGACGGGTGTACGCTTGCCCCTGGCCGTTGGAGTGTCGCATGTGGACGACCTGGACGTTGACGGAGCGGTAGTAGGGGGTTGTGACATTCATGCGCAATGCGGACGTGTAGGAACCCGCTAAGGTGCAGGAGGCATTGCGGAACAAGAGGCATTAGTTCGGGGCAAGGGCGTCAAAGCAATGTCCAATCGGGATCGGATCAGGGAATGGGAGCATGGGAGATCGGACAGGAAAGGACGTGTACCTGGCAGATCCCTTGCGGCGGCGACACCGACCCTGAGCGAGGGTCTAAGGGAGCAGTACATTACTAGATCGAGAGGAAGGTGGATGCGGGGATGGGGTATGTATGTACAGAGAGGGGCGCGAGGGTGAATGTGAAGATGCGAATGAGTGCTAAGGAAACGGAAGAGAGGGAAGGAGGGAGAGACAACTGTTCAAAAAAGGGAAAAGTAGGCCTGCACAGTGTTATTGCGGGGCCACAGGCCGGGATGTGTTGATCCGCTCGGTGTTGCCAGGTGCAGCAGACACCGACTCTTCGTGCACCGTTCTCTTCTTTCTCTTCGGACAGCCCATTCGCGCCACACCCAGCGCTCCACTGCTCCACCCATCTTCAGCTCCACGCCAACGCACTCCCGCATCCTGCTCGCTCGCTCGCCCTGTTCGATCCAGACACACAGTCACCATTACCATGCGTGCGCGCGTTGGAGACGGAGCTAAGCCCCAGAAGGCTCCAAAGAAAATACATGTACATGATCGCGAACATGCTGATCCGCGATAACTCTTTCCGATTTTGCGATACGCGCACTCTTGCTTCTAAAGAAAGGGATGCAGCAGAGGGACGCTTCGCTTGTGCATCGCTTGCATGTATGCATGTCGAGCACAGACATCTTGATGTTTCGGTTTGGATTTGGTGGCAAGGTGGGGAAGACAGACAGCGAACGGTGGTTTCTGGGATAGTTAGGGTATCTCGTTGGGAGCAGGACGACGCCATTACTTGGTTGTCGGTGAGGCCGAGGTGGGGCGCGCTGGCTCTGGGGGGGTGATGGACAATGGAGAGCAGTGCGCCGTGTATTCGGCGCGACATCCACTACATGTACGCCCAAGTAATCTAAAAAATAGAGGCGTCCGTTCATTTCATTTCCGTCCCCATTCATTCCAGGGGAAAAGAAACATCGATGGACTGCAAAACAACAACAACCAGACCGCAAAGGGGATCCATCCGTCTCGATTCCTCCTTTCCTCGACACCCATTCGACATTCCTTTCTCCTCCTCCTCCTCTCCTCGCCTCTCCTCTCTTTTTTTTCTTTCTTTTCATTGTCATCGCCGTCTTCTTCCCTCTTCTCTTTCGCCCTCCACTTTCCTCTTCTCTTCCTTCCCTCCTTTCAGACCTCCGCCCAAACCAGGCTTTGTGCATCTGGCCTGCCTGTTCCTGGGTGGCCCTTGCTGAGAACCCTGACAACACCCTTGTCTTGTTCCCAAGAGTGCGTGGCTCATCGCAACCTTTCTTGTCATTGAGTCAGTCTTGCTTGCCACATTCACATTCTCCTCCTTGGAGCGTTCTTTCTGCTCCTCGCACAATACCCCACAAGTGATTTTTTTTTGTCATGTTTGACCCCAGCGCCGTTTCTCGCTCAGTTCCCACCCACATCGACGGCAAACTCGATATGGATCCTCAGCATGTATCTCGTCATGGCCAGACGCTGCTGCACCCCATAATGACCCTCCATACTCCACAGCATCGCCTTCATCAACATCAGTCGCAGTCTCGTAATCAGCTGCAGCAGCGGCCAGATTCGCCCACCAGCCTCGAGGACTCGCAGTCAGAAAGCGGCGTCGATGTTATCTCGGTCGATTCTACAGACTCAACAGACTCCACCGACTGTGTCGAAAGGGTCGACATCGTCGATATGGTCGAATCATTGGAGAATGGTTCCACTGCACTCGCAAGTAGTACTGTTCGGAATCCTGTGTCTCTTCTCAACCTCCCAGACGCGGTTCAGACCTGCCATGACACTGGCTGCAAGGCCAGCCATCTTAGACCTGGTGAGATGATGGCTACACCGCCTCTGTCCCCTACCCGACATCAATTTATCATGGAGCTATCAGAGAAGCTAGACCCTGTCAGCCCCATACCTCTTGCGCATGTTCCGCTAGAGGAGAGGAAAACACATCACGCAGCCCGAGCACGAGCAAGATCAGCGCCGCCAGCAGCACAGGCAGTACCCGTGGCTATGATGTCACCTGAAATACCCCCACCCGTGCCTCGCTTGCCCGCGCAAGCTGCCTCAGCCTGGACTTCCCTGCTGCCAGGAGTTGCGCCCATCCGAGTAAATCCGCGGCCGATCGTCAGATCCTCTACCAGGTCATCGGGCATTTCTACTGAGCAGCGCCTGCACCAACAAGTGCCTATAGTTCTGCCACCCGAGCATGAATCCAGGCTGACCATGGAAATGTACAGTCTATTTGAGGTATGTTTAGCTTTGTTGTTCTTGGAGGGCTATAGCCGTCGCGGTTGATCCTCAGAATGTGAGCGCTCAAGCCCACGTGCAATCGGCACTATGCAACAGACACGGCAGACACAGACACAGCAGGCACAACAGACACAACAGGCACAACAGACCAACAGATGCAACACATGCAACAGATGCATTATTACTACTATTATTTTGTTCGACCTGGATTTCATCTGACATTTTACACTTACGGAACCACGGTTAAACTAGACCCTTTTACCAACTGAAGAGAGCCACCAGCGCAGGACAATGCTGATCAGTAAGATTGAACGTATCGTCCATACTGAATGGCCAGGACAGGACATCAAAGTACTGCCATTTGGGTATGAGCAGTAGCAGATTGGTAGCCAATGGACAAGCAATGACTGATATCTAGGTATCACACTTCACTTACATGCCCTTTCCCCGCTCTCCAATTCTTGTTTCACCACTCAACCAATGTACCTAGGTCAACTGTCAATGACCTAGGGACGAATACCAGCGATGTTGATATTTGCATCTTGACTTCATGGCTTGGACTGCAGGGTGTGGAGATGCTTGCGGAGGTGTTCCGGGAACACGGCATGGAAAATGTCTTTTGTGTTCCTGGCGCAAAGGTGCCTATCGTGAAACTATGGGATCCTGAGCTACAACTCTCTTGCGATATGAATATCAACACGCAGCTGGGCATTATGAATTCGAGGATGGTCAAGACCTATGTAGCGATCGATCATCGCGTGAGGCCCTTTGCCATGATCATCAAGCACTGGGCGCGGAAGAGGGTGCTCAATGACGCTGGTACGTCACAACCCGTACACAATATCATCGCGAAATGTCTGCGCCATATGATACTGACTCAATCTCATGTACTCTAGCAAACGGCGGCACAATATCGACATATGCATGGATTTGTATGGTCATTAACTTTTTGCAAATGCGGTCGCCGCCTATTCTGCCGTCCCTCCACAACATGTCCCATGATCTGTCGCCGGACAACCAGGTCATCAATGGCAACAATACATCGTTCTTCAGCGACCTGTCCCGACTCGAGGGCTTTGGCCTTGCAAACAAAGAATCATTAAGCGGGCTGCTTTATGCCTTCTTCCGAAAGTAAGCCAAGATAACAACAATTTATGATTCCGGAAACTTCTGTTTTACAGTGACACTAACACCACTATTCATATTTATAGATTTGCTATCGAGTTTGATTACGACTATCATGTAGTTTCAGTTCGCCACGGGTGCTATCTGACCAAAGAGTCTAAAGGATGGAACATCCCAGGAAAGCATTATAGATTGCTCTGTGTCGAGGAGCCGTTTGACACTACCCGAAACTTGGGAAATTCGTGTGACATGGCGAGCAGTAAGGGTCTGAAGCAGGAATTCCGAAGGGCGCTGGATATTCTGAACCACAGTGGAAGCCTGGACCAGGTCTGCGAGCAGTGGGTGTTTCCCCCTTGCTATTACCACAGCAATTGCAATACCTACCATCGGGTAGGTAGCAACACCGCTTATTCTGGCAACAACCACGCGACAGCTGGAAGACGCTATGGCAACGGCTTTAAGCCACGTCATCGCCATGGCAAGTCTAATGAGAACGATACAGACAACGAGGAGCATGCCAAATGTGTGGAACCTCCTCGACACTCTCGAGCCATCAACGCTTCAGCGAACAATCGATACGAGCGTTCCACAAACGAAAAGCGATCACGGTCCAGTTCAGCGTCCTATTCGAGGGATAAAGCCACATCATTTGCGGCAGCTCGAATAAGCAACATCTCTGTGGACGCAAAAGCTGGGTCTGACGGCGGCGTATTGGTTTCTATTGCCAAAGAAACTCCCTCTATCGACATTTCGACTAGCCAGGCCGGAAAGGTTTTATCTTCAAATGGTGCTACTGCTATCGCTGAAGGTATTACAAAGAATCGACCTCGAAAAGCCAGCGTCCACACACATGAAGAGCCATCAGGGTTGAGTTTGGCTGTTGGAAAGCAAGGCGACAAGGCCGCAATGTCTCGCAATGTATCATCACCCTCATCTCCATCACGACATAAATCTGGCAAGGGCCATGGTGGAGATGGTTCTAAAGGCCATGGGAGTCAGAAGAACGGGCGGTCAAATGTAATCCACCGGGATGGGAGCCATGGTGGGAAGGCTCCCAGGGCAGCTGTGGAGCTGTGTCTAGCAGATATTGCCAAAATCGTTAACAAACCCGACTCTGCGCAGACAGATTCTGAAAACACTGGGATGGAAGGAAGCGACTGGAGGAAGAAAAAGGGCGCAAAGAAGAGCGTACTCTGGTCAACAAATTCGAACCGAGGCGATTCCCGCGGTGGCCATCACGGATCTAAGCAGCAGGACTGCATGGAACAGGCAAAGGCAAGGCCGACCGTAGTTTCTACGGAGCACGACGAGGCTGGTCCTCGAATTGACGCAGTAGGATCGATGCAGTGATGAGGTTGCTTCCAGTGAAAAGTGTCGCGCCATTGGCGATAACCAACCAAGCAACCTGCCGGTGTTTACCATTATTTTCCTTGCTTCCCTTTTGCCCTGACTCTGTATATCCTGCTCTCTCATATCTCATCATACATGATTTCTCTCTATGCATACTATCTCCCTTCCTTCCTTCCTTCCTTTTTTTTTTTTTTTTTTTTTTTTTTTTTTTTTTTTTAAAAATTTTTTTTTTTTTTTTCTTTCTTCCTGTGTATTTGCTGTTCTTGTTGTTGTTGTATCAATTCCTTGCCGTACTAGCGAGTAATAAAGAAAATACGCACACTCGTAAGCCATTAAAGTAGTTGATCGCTGCAAGACACCCAGTGCACGCGTGTTCTGAAAGTCGCGTTCTAACTTCTAACTTCTAGGAACACGTCACAACACCTGACTTGAACTTTCCACATCTCATCGCTTCATCATCGCCACGAACACACGCAAGAGGGAGAGCCATCAGCTACAACAGGCCGTCCACACCCCGAAAGAAACCACCGACACAGCGTCATCCCCGCCCCGCCCCGCCAATACACTTCATCATCATGGCCTCTGCAGTGTCAGCCATCTTCATCCTCGATCTCAAGGGCAAGGTCCTGATCTCGCGCAACTACCGCGGCGACATCCCAATGTCTGCCGTCGAGAAGTTCCTGCCCTTGGTTCTCGAGGCCGAGGAGGACAGTCAGGCACCAGCGCCATGCTTCACAGATGATGGCATCAATTACCTTTACATCAGACACAACAACTTGTTTTGTAAGTCAGCTTGTGGGAGGACAATCTCAGGGCCAAATTCAATTGCATGTATTGTTGCAGGTCGCAAGCAGGATGATGGCGACAAGCAGGAATTATAGCAGCACCTTTCTGTGAACAGCTACAACTTCCACGCGGGCGCGGATACTTTGAAACGCATTCTCACCACTTATGCATTCTCACGCGTACACTTTTGGAAATCGTTTTTAGTGCTGGCCATCACCCGCAAGAACTCGAATGCGACAACGGTCATGCTCTTTCTCCACACCATTGCCGAGGTCCTGACAGAGTACTTCAAGGAGCTCGAGGAAGAGTCGATCAGGGATAATTTTGTTATCATCTACGAGTTGCTGGACGAGATGATGGATTTTGGATACCCACAGACGACAGAGTCCAAAATTCTGCAGGAGTACATCACCCAGGACGCCTATAAGCTGGAAGTTCAGGTGAGACCACCCATGGCTGTCACCAATGCCGTTTCGTGGAGATCAGAGGGAATCCGGTATCGCAAGAACGAAGTCTTTTTGGATGTGGTCGAGTCTGTCAACTTGCTGGTGAACGCAAACGGAAACGTGCTGCGAAGCGAGATCTTGGGAGCGATCAAGATGAAAGTCTTTCTGTCGGGCATGCCGGAGCTTCGACTTGGATTGAACGACAAGGTCATGTTTGAGAGCACCGGACGTGGTAGGTTTCCGTCAAATGCTTCCTGTGGCATGCCGTTTACTGAACAGAGCCAGGATGTATTGACATGTTGCAATCATCATCACTATCATCGGCGCAGCACCTACTAAGGGCAAATCGATCGAAATGGAGGACGTCAAGTTTCACCAGTGTGTGCGCCTTTCAAAGTTCGAGAATGACAGGACAATCTCCTTCATCCCTCCAGATGGCGAGTTTGACCTGATGACCTACCGCCTCAACACTCAAGTCAAGCCGTTGATCTGGGTCGAGGCTCTCGTTGAAAACTACACCGGAAGCAGAGTCGAGTATCTCATTCGCGTACGTGCTAGCTGTGAGCGCCGCAATGGACATCGCGGCTATCGCCTTTTTTTTCTTCTTTCAAACGCAAACTAACAGTTTTCGCTCTTCACTTTGTACTTCCAGGCAAAGGCACAGTTTAAGCGTCGTTCATCAGCGAACAACGTCGAGATTCACATTCCTGTCCCTGAGGATGCGGACACACCAAAATTCAGAGTATGACATTTGCGATTTTGTGCTACTGGATACATGTGTAGGTGCTGAAGCAGGCAAGCTTACATGGTGTCACTCCTGTCTTGTCCTAATAGAGTGGAATTGGCTCGGTACAATATGTTCCCGAGAAAGCGTGTGTCATTTGGAAGATCAAGCAATTCCAGGGCGGCAAGGAGTTTTCGATGAGGGCACACTTTGGACTTCCGTCCGTCAAGAACTGTAAGGCCGATTATTTTGATTCCAGGGCAGTCGTAAGCGGGAAAGAACTTTAACTGACTTTATCCACTCTATCATTTTTCTTATTCGTTAGTGGAGGATGCGGATAAGCGACCACCCATGTCGATTAAGTTTGAAATCCCTTACTTCACAACATCAGGTATCCAGGTCCGGTACCTGAAGATCCAGGAGCGCTCAGGATATGCAGCCTTGCCATGGGTTCGCTACATTACGCAGAATGGAGATTACCAGATGAGAATGCCTGACAGTATCAAGGCCTCCAAAATGGCGCCCATTTAATCGCGACATCATAGATCACCAACAGAGGACGTGCTGGAGTAACCGTCTTGTCAAGATCGCAACTATACACCTCCAAAAAAAAAATTGAACCCCATTTCCCTCTCACACCCGCCGATCGAGCCTTAGAAAAAAAAAGCAATAAGGAGGCAATGTTTTCCTGATCTCTCTTTCATAGTAATGACGGAAATAAAATATCACATACTATTAACCAAAAAACGGTGGACCGTTAGTTTGGGGGGAGGGTGCACGCGACAATAAGGTTTTCAGCCGGCGGTGTTTTTCGCAATCGGCTCCAGTCCCTGCTCAGTTGACCATCAGTCGACTAGGTTAGCGGATAGTAAAAATGGTCTACTTCCTAAGGTCTTCGTGGCGTTTCATGCCCCGCCAATTCATACAACTTTGTAAAAAAAAGTCAAGTCCTGTGTCAGCCGACTGACCAAAAGCAACTGCAACCGAGTTATCTCTTTCGTCAAATCTACTGAAGAATCAGTCAACTGGAAACCCTGGATTGCTCATAGACTATTTATTGCTTATTGTGATGTTATGGTTATCTTTCACTTGACCCAATTCAACAGCGTGTTCGGCCGCTCGGCATTGATTTGGTTGTACAGTCTTCGTTCCATGTCAAATAGAGGTCGCAATAGGTCCGCTTCTGCTGGGATGTGGACGTTCAAAGACTCGATAACGACCCGTACTGCGGCCAAGGCTTCGGCTGTCGATGGTGTTGGTCGCGTTGTTGTTGAAGTCGATGTCGATGGAGTCGCTGGGGCGGCTGTCGCAATATTGAATGTCGTCATTGCGGGAGGTGCCACAACCCCCATGTCGGCAGCCCTGTCACCCGTGGCAGATGCCGAGACCAATCCGGTTGTGGCCTGATGGATCTGGTGCTGCTCTTGCTGTTGTACTTGCTGTACTGTGCTCTTGTTAGAATCCCGCTGCTGTGGCGCTGTGGATCGTGGTCTCCTGCCTCGCGGTTTCTTGATTGGTGTCGCCGTAGCGGCCGCAGTAGGCGCGGATGTGGAAGCTACGGCAGGTGAGATATCGCGCGCGACGGCGTGGACAACCTGGTGATGCAGGTCCGTCTGTATGTCCGAAACAATGTCTTCCATGGAAGTCGATCCCATGTCTTCGTCACCATCGCCTTCCATCATATCGTAATCCATCTCTGCGTTCAGCTCCCGGTTGGCCTTTGCCTGTTGTGCAGCAATGGCCTGCAGGACAAGCTGTTCGTTTGTCGAGAATGGACGAACGTCGGGGCCAACTGCTGAGGCTCCATCGGCACCAGAGACTGGCGATCCTGCTGCTACGGCTGCCGCCGCCGCTGACGAGACCCCTGGCGCATTCAAGTACGATCCAACAAACATATTCCTCTTTGTAAACCCGGAAACCCATCCGTTCGAGAAGGCTGGCATTTTTGCATCGGTCTTGCCTGGTATTGTTCTGATATACGCTGCCAGCTCTGTAGCCTTCCCAATAATCATCTTGTAGGATACGTGCAAGTTCCGTTCTTGGTTCTCACGGATCCACGCGGTCAAGGCTCCATCGAGCTCTGCGCAGACAACATCTCTTGTCCGCTGACTTTGGAGTTCAGAGTTGGACATGTTCCTGTATTTCGACTGTTTGTTCAGAATTCGGGAGAGTGTCCCCATCGCAGGCTTGCGCGAGAGCGAGAATTCCTGTTGGGCCCAGGTGCCGAGGGCGTCCAGGGTCATGGCAGGGGTAGCATACCGTTTCTCGCATATTTTTTTTCGGTGAGCGTTTGTGAGGGTGACGTTCCGGCCTCGGTTGTTCGCGGCAGAGCCAGGCGCAGGTTCCGCAAAGGCTTCTTGTTGTTGTTGTTGTTGTTGTTGTTGCTGCTGTTGAGGTTGTTGCCCAAGTTGCTCTTCGAGGTATTGCTGTACTGGTTGCTGTTGTGGAAGAGAAATGGCGGCAGTCTGGGCGACGGCACCTGGGCCTACGACAGCTGCAGAGTGTTGCTGTTGCTGCTGCTGCTGTTGTTGTTGTTGTTGTTGTTCGAGTTGTGCTTGCGCAGCGGTGGAAGGTTGGGGTCTTCGAGCAGGCATTGTAGTTTGCGTCACAGGTTAATGGAAGTAATGTGAAGATCGGCCTTGCCTGCTTAAATGATGGATGGACGCGACCTTCGATGCTGGAGAAGTGATGAAAGAGAGGGTGAGAATGATGGAAGAAAGAGAGGGTGCAGAGTATATGAGTCGACAAGTGTTCACTAATTTGCGGTCAGTACAGTTACGATAGTTTGGCTGCATGCCTTTTGTTCTATTGAGTGCAAATTGATTAATGATAGCACCTCTCTGTTTTCGAATTGCGTGGGGGTGCGCCCTCTCTTAAGGGTACTGCAAAAAAATACGAAACCGTTGCAGTCAGAGTGTTTCTCTGCTCCCTGGCGCAGGCAGAGTCTCTTTCTCCTCTCCTCAACACCTTCCAAAGCCCCGCCATTGCAAGGATCAACATAGTCAACATAGTATAAAGAAGTGCCACGTTAGCAGCCATCAGCCACAACAGAAAAGCAAAAAACACAGCAATGTCGGAACAGCACCAGTCAGGCGATGAGCTGGACGATTATAAGGAGCAGGATCGCTTTCTGCCCATCGCAAACGTGGCCCGCATCATGAAGAAGGCTTTGCCCGACAATGCCAAGATTGCAAAAGAGGCCAAGGAAACTGTACAAGAGTGCGTTTCAGAGTTCATTTCTTTTATCACGAGTGAAGGTAACACGCCGGCAGTGGAGTATGATGATATATACTGGCTGCAGCAAAGTCGTAGCGGAGACGGCATTTCGATTCCGGGAGCAGAGGCCAAAGTCGTATAGGGTTTCTACTGACGATAGAACATTGTCTTTACATGTCGACACCCATTGTTAGCAAGCGATAGATGCCAACTCGAGAAGCGTAAGACGATCAACGGGGAGGATATCTTGTGGGCAATGCAGTCGCTCGGGTTCGAAAATTATGCAGAGGCCCTCAAGATCTACTTGGCAAAGTACAGAGAGGTAAAAGCCACTCCGTTTCAATGAAACACGCCGTTGGATCACTTTTCACAATCAGCCTCACAGACCTAATTTTGCTACCTCCCTCTCTTCTCTTTCTCTGGATATAGACAACCAAGATCGAGAGACAGGCAGCGACCGGAGGCAAGGACAAGGATGGCGAAGAAGAGGTCAAGTTGGATGAACAAACGCTTTTCCAGCAGCAGCAGGGTGTCAATGCAGGATACTATCAGGATAGCAACGATTATCAGTCCATCCAGCAGTAATAATGCAGACATGCGTCCTCGAAACGAAGCATTGGAGGTCGGACTCGATTTATGGCTACGTATGCAAGCCATATGTTTTAGACAACGGCTTTCTTTAGGCCTCTCACACACACGCTCTCTATCAGCCCATCATTCATTGTACCATAACTCACAAACCCGCAGAATAAAACTATTTGCTTTACTATCATAGTCTACGCAGCGTATATCACTTGTCGCGAAGAGAAGGTCAGCCACTACACGCGATAGACACACAAGCATGCTAGCATACGGACAGACATGCATCCATACAGCCATACCAGCTCCTGGACATCAACAAAAGATAAGGTTGCAGCAAAGCAACCAAAAAAAATGTCCACTGTGAGCAACCGCGCAACTGGCATGAATGAACTGAGAGAGGTCTCACAGACCCTTTTGAATGAAGCGCGGCAGTTTGGAGCGGACTAAATTACACGTCGCTGCAAGTCACGCTGCGCCTATTTGAGAGAGTGCGTTCCTGCAATCGTCTCACTGCATTGCAAGATCATTCGCTCACCATCCAACGCGACCCTCCACCCCCACCCCCACACTCTCACGCTCTCTCCCCGCTCTCACCCCCCTCTCGCCTTATCCACTCCCTCAAATCACAGGCGCCGCCAGAACACCATGGGTCTCCTGACTATCCTCAAAAAGAACCGCCAGAAGGAAAAAGAGATTCGCTTGCTCATGCTCGGGCTCGACAATGCTGGCAAAACCACCATCCTCAAGCGCATCAATGGCGAAGACATTGACACAATCTCTCCCACACTTGGATTCAATATCAAAACGCTCGAGCACAAGGGGTAAGAGGAAAAGAGGAAGAAGGAAAAAAAAAAAAGCAATATCCGGGCTGCTTCTGTTTTAGAGCGCACAAGGTATTGTCGTACTAAAACAGCGAAACGCATTTTGCGCACGAGCACATGTGTAGATTCAAAATGAACATCTGGGATGTCGGCGGGCAGAAATCAATCCGCTCCTACTGGCGAAACTACTTTGAGCAGACAGACGGTCTTGTCTGGGTCGTTGATTCTGCAGACAGACTTCGACTCGACGACTGCAAAAAGGAGTTGCACGAATTGCTTCAAGAGGAGGTGAGCTTTGTAAAACACAGATCAGCCAAATCTGTAGCGCAGCAAAATTCCATAACCTGACACGATATGACCATCCACTTTTTTGTGTTTGTAGCGCCTGTCCGGTGCTTCACTGCTGGTGTTTGCAAACAAGCAAGATCTTCCTGGCGCATTAAACGATGATCAGATCCGTGAGGTATAACCAACAACCGATGCGTCGAACTTGTTGTGCTTCGTCGAGATGCATCACAAAAGTCTTTTGCTTGCACACGACTCAACCCGGGCACTCTTTTATCTCTCTGCAATCACATAGGCACTCGCGCTGGACGACATCCAGACCCACCACTGGGCCATCCTTGCCTGTAGCGCCAAGACGGGAGCTCATCTGCTCAAGGGCATGGACTGGGTTGTTGGTGATATCGGATCACGAATCTATCTCCTTGACTAGTGCTTGCTCCAGCTGCGGTAGTTGCAAAAATAACACACACGCGTATGCACGCACGGGCTGTCTGTGTGGATTTATGATTTGAATGGCGGGACCCAAAGTGTGCGCATAGCCGTCATGGATGCGGCTCCGAAAGACACGTGATTGTGCGCCAGGGCGTGCCGCTGTGTGCGCAATAAAAGAATAGTGTTTACGTAGTCTCCACTTTAAACTAAACAACAACAACAACAACAACAACAACAACAACAAGAAGAAAAAGAAGAAAAAAAGTGGAGCAGGGTCCACGGCGCAATGCAATGCGATGGAGCGGGTGCACACAAAGAGACGACTCCACCCGTGAATAGCCCCGCAGTGCTGCCTGTGGGAACTAGCTCCAGTGGCCCAGGGACTGCGTGGAACAGCAGGAACAGAAGAACGGCGGAGTAGATCTTCCCCCTGTCTCTCTGACTCTCTGACTCTCTCTCTGCAAATGTGAGCCGTGCTGTGATTGGCGCGAGGTGTGGGGAAATGAAAGTCACGGCCGTTTTTGAGTCGTTGTTCGCAAATGCGGACGCCTCAAGGCACCCGACTCATCGGACCTTAATAATAATATTATCATCATCGCAGACGACCTTCCATCTCCTCCTCCTCTCCTCCTCCTCCTCCTCCTCCTCTCGTTCTTTGCTCCTTTGCTTCGTTGCTCCTTCTCTCCGCATCCCTCTCCACTCCTTGTCCGCATCAACCACCCACTTCATCCATATCATGTCCGCCATCAAGGAGAAACAGGCACTCAAGCGTAAGAATCTCACTCGATGCACACAATCGCTCCTTCGTCCCTTCGTCCCAGGGGTGGAACTCCTGAGCTCCTACTGCGACACTGTGTCCGCCTGTGCCATCGCTCCTCGATACACTCTGCCCACCAACATCTGTTGCCTCTATGGATCACACCCACTGGATCAGCATTTTCATTCTTCACTCGCTTTTTGCTTTCATCGTTTTGATCTTGAACGGAATGAGAGTTGGGTCGTGAATCTGACATTCCACAAACCGCTTGCTCTACATAGCCTTGCCCTTCCAGTGGCAGTTCCTGGCTGGAGCCGTTGCCGGCGTTTCTGAAATCCTGACAATGTATCCCCTCGATGGTAAGTCTCTAGAGGCATTCTTATCGCATCGACCCTTGTCCTCATAATGTTCTGCACATGTACGCTTACTGCAATCGCTCAATCATATACCGAAAACAGTCGTCAAGACCCGCTTCCAGCTTCAGGTTGGAACTGGAGGAGCTGATGGATATGGCTCAATCGGCGACTGCTTCAGGAAGATTATCAAGAACGAAGGGTAAGATGCCAAACAGTCTTTTGTTACACAGCGATCGGGCACAACAGTGTGGTTGTATGGCCGTTGCACACCTGAGCAGTGATGCCTGCGTTGCTAGCAAACTGAAGACAGCATGGATTCCTCCCAACTTGCGCTCTTTGCTCGGCAACCGGTTGCGCTGCGTTTCCTCTTTTCGATCCAATCCATCTATGAGAGCACATTGTTTAACTGTTTGTCACAATTTCAACATTTTCGAATGTGATTTCGTCTTGGATCTGAAAAATTTGACACTTCAAGGTTCGGCACCCTCTACCGTGGCATTATTCCCCCAATCATGGTCGAGGCCCCCAAGCGCGCAACCAAATTTGCGTCCAACGAGCAGTACACGATCATGTTCAAGAACATCCTCGGCCAGGACGTCAATAAGCAGGCACTCTCCATTTTGACTGGTGTCAGCGCCGGTATCACTGAGGTCCGTACACGATGGCGTTAAAAAAAAAGAATATCGGGGCATCGTAATCACAGAGCAGGCATGTTAATTATAACAACGGTGCTAATGCCGTCGTCCGATCTTTGTCGTTTCGTTTCAAACAGGCCTTCCTCGTCGTTCCTTTCGAACTGGTCAAGATTCGTCTTCAGGATAAGGCCAATGTAAGGGCAGCCCAAATGCCTGGATGCGCCCCTGCAGCAAGGAAAACGTTAATGTTGCTTCATGGGCAAACAACGGCTAATCGCATAAAACACTTTATCTGCTATGATGGAATTAATAGGCTGGAAAGTATAACGGATCCATTGATGCCCTTTCCAAAATCGTCAGAAGTGAGGGTCCTTTGGCATTATACAACGGCTTGGAGGCCACCCTTTGGCGCCACGCCATGTGGAACGGTGGATACTTTGGATGCATCCAAGGAGTCAAGAATGCTATCCCCGAGGCGGAGGTATGCAAAGAATGCGCGCAGAACACGACTTGGACATGGTGATTGCAAACAGAGCCGATTTGATCTGACAATGTACTTTTTTTCGCATCTCTGTTCTGTCCATTCATGTTTGCCGTCAATAGACTTCCAACGGAAACTTGGCCCGCAACTTCGTCGCCGGTGCCATCGGAGGCACATTTGCCACTATGCTCAACACACCTTTCGATGTTGTCAAGACTCGTATCCAGAACCAGCCCAAGGGATCTGTGTTGAAGTACAACTGGACTCTGCCCGGTGTTGCTATTGTCTACCGCGAGGAGGGGTAAGCGGCTCTTGTGGATATCGTGGCTGGTTGTGGTATTTGATTCCCGGTCGGTCAAACTAATTCCCTCTGTTGTTCTAAAAATCAAGCTTCCGCGCTCTTTACAAGGGATTCGTACCAAAGGTTCTCCGCTTGGGTCCTGGTGGTGGTAAGTTTTTGTCATGTGTATCTCGTAATGTCTAATGTGCTTGGTAGCTCAAGACTTTAACACTCCTGATTGCCTGTAAAATAGGTATCTTGCTGGTCGTGTTTGACACTGTATCAACGATGATCCGCAAGCACGTCCTGCTGGAGAAGATCTAAATACTGTTAATACAAACTGCATGCATGACACGAACATTTAATCCGGTGGAGAGCGGGTGCCGAACATATAGATAGACGCGCATCCGCGGAGATTTGCTGTAACAATAAAGCGACAGCGCATGGCGCTGTTGGCGGTCCATACACGGAATGCAAGTCTTCACGCACTCACGGCTGGACTCGAGCCAAAAGATATCCATAGTTTCTCCTAGGCCGTGATGTTTTCTCGCATTGTGACCTAGCTTATTGCACCTTGTGGAACGCGTGCTGACCTCCATGCTACTCTTCATCCGCGACATCTTTGGTCTACCTTTCGTTTTCACATGAACTGGATCCTTCATGCCTTCACACCCTCTCCCTTTCACAATGACGCGATCGAGACTCTCTTTGACCATTTCCCCATAGCTGGCTTTGATCGTCTCGAGAGAGAGAAGGCGTCAGCGGGAAAACTTTGAGAAAATCAATCATATACGTAGTGGCAGGAGCGTCAGCTCTCTCGTCACCAACGTCTGCCTTCTGTGTCTTGGTACGCAAGAATGGTCCCAAAAAGATTCTCCGAGATCTCTTGAGTCCTGTAGCTGTTCCTTGTACCATCGCCTTGGAATGAGCTTGACATGATACTTGAATCAGCTGTCAACTTGCATGAGATGGAAATAGTGCCGACATACGATTCCGTTATTTTGGAGTAGAAGACAAGTACAAATGTACGAGTCATCTATTAAAAGTATGACATGCTGTGTTTCTTTTGACCAACGTCTAAGCGGTATGTCACAATACGCACATTATCCGATAAGAACCGACAATTGCCATCACAGATTCGAGCGAGATCTTCAGGCGGTCATCCCTTGATGCCTTTTCAATCTAAAGGCAATCGTTAGTCCTTCTGTATATCCTTTCACCCTTCAAATAGCGGGGATGATGTGATTACCTCTTCATCGTCATTAGTCGCGTGTAGTTGTTCCTCACAGTATTCGGCAGCGTATTCGTGGGCCATACAATCTGGATCGGATCGCATCATTTCCATCATCATTTGATTTTTCGCTGCGATGATACCAAGGTAGCAACTGTTTGCGTTAATGATATCGGCAAACATCTGCTTGGCGAAATACGATCGAGGTGGGTCGACTGCCGTGTCCATCTTGCAATGCAGACACCTCGAGGACCTAGGCTTATCCAATGTCGTTCGTTCAATTGACTGGAATAGGGTTGGAAGAGAGGTCTTGCTATGAACGGCTCGATTGATGATCGCGTTTACACCCACTACTCTTTGTGTTGACTGCGGACCACCTGTGCTCGAAATCGTGCATTCTGCGCTACCCAAAAGGAGGAGATGAAAGGTTCCCAGTCCTTGCCCAGCGCACCATGAAGATTCTTGTTGAGGTTCTGGTGGCCAAGGTTCCAGATGCAGTTCAAGAGAATCGTGCCCTCGATAACGTTGGCGCCGGCTGCCTCCATAGCAGGATCTTCGTTGACTATAATGACATGAGGAAGGAGGTTGTCGTTGGCCTCCAGCAGCTGTTGCAGAACCCGCTCGTAATCACCTGTTGTCTCTCCTGAGACCAACGAGCATCCGACCAGGCGGCTTCTCCCATCATTGTCGACAATAACGAGAACATCGAGGGGCATGCATGCAGAACCGGTTTCTTCTGAAAGTATAATAACTTAGGACAACATCTCGATAACGGCGGTAGAGGGATCTCTGAGAAGGGCTCATCCAGAATATCCTTTGAAGTCGTCCTTTGGTATCAAGTTCTGTTGCAATGAGCCAGTCATTGTCTTCAAGTGCCTTGTCTTGTGGCAGTTTGAATAGCTCTGCAGCCTCAGAGCCATCATTACGCGACGCCTCGATTTTCTCTTTTTGGATGGTATTAGCAACTGTCCGAAGATCGAATATCTTGTCTGGCCAATCCTTGCTGCGCAGGTAGACAACTTGCCTCGCGTCGAATCTTGCCATTAAGCTGCCTGTCGCGTCGGTTGAACTCCAAGGTCCCCTGCCTGAACTCATGATCGTTATGAGTTGTGTTGGCGGAGGTGATGTGTCAGAACGGAGATATCGCCTTTGGAGACAAGGGAATGATGTGGCAAGGGCAACCGGTGCTCTTGGCGCTGGATGGAGGAGCAGAGACGCCAAGTCCTTCCTGGCTCGACCAAGTCTGTTGAACAGATCGAGTTCGATCTTCCAGCTGTTTGCGGTGAGGGTGCCAGCATTGTGTCGTATCTACAAGAACTTGAGAAGTACCAGGACCAGCCCGACTCTTTGTACAATGGCCAGGATGACCTCTTCGAGAAGCACGGTTGGGATGCTTAGTGGACTCGTGAACAGGAGTTCAAGATTGTGGCCCGCGCAAAGACGGTAACATGGTTGTTATCGGCATCGGACTGGGCGATTCCGAGAGAACGACAAAGCTTACTTCCCTGCACGGATCATTCATGTCCTACTTTGTGCCCGACCTTTTCGCTTTTGGACTACCCATATTTTCTTTTACTAACGTTTTGTATCTACCTCCGTCAACTCTTCTTTTGGCGAGATTGCTGGGATACATTGTGGTTGGCCTTTACGAATTATACACAAGCAAAAATTGTCCGGTCTGCTTCAAGTTCGCCTCCCAGGTCAATATTAAAAGACTCTACTGCTGCAACTGTGGAGTTTTCATAGCAAGTGCAACATAGTGCGTGGCTATCTACTTGAGCAAAGGCGCCCGCGTTATCTTCAGCCCGTTGATGCTAATGGACACTATCCATGGGAAGAAGAGCGCGATCGCGGGCCGAAGGAAAGCGCGACTAGCACCCAGTCTGCCCTCCAGGAAGCCTCCCCACCTACCCTCCAAGAAGCATCCCAGTCAAAACCCCAATCCGGCACAGGCGCAGCTTTTTCTCCTCTGGGGGAAGAGAAAAGAAACGAGGACATGGGCGCGAAAATTACGTCACCGAAGTGACAAAACTTCGGCGTCCACCCCATTGTCATCCTCTCTTCTTCTTTCTCCATTACTCTTTTGTTCTCCATTCTGTTTCCTTTTTGTCAGTCAGTCCATCAGTCAGTCAGTCAATCAGTCCGTTATTGTCTTTTTGCAGTGTCTGTGTTTTTGGTCTTTGTTCTTTTCTGTCTTTCGTTTTTTCTTCCCACTCTTTCTATTCTACGCGGTGCCCCTGTCTGTTTTCCGTCAACATTCGTTAACGCTTTACTGAATTTGCATTAGTAAAAAAAGAGGGAAAA